>OZ038501.1:7019164-7041664 GCA_964036315.1 Acanthosepion esculentum | reverse complement strand
ATAAAAATGAAAATAAAAACAGTTCATTATAAAATAATAATCCTAACTTTAAATAAAGTTTTTTAATATATTTGGTCCTCACATTTTAATATAATTTTTAATAAATACCATTAATCCCTATTTATTTTAAATATAAAATAAAATATTTATCCACGTTTATTTTAAATATATAATAAAAATCCCGTCTATTCTCAATGCAATATATATTTTTAAAATAAAAAAAACTGTAAAATATACAATATATGGACTGCGACAGCATTGCGTTAACCAGATATGTTTATTAAAATTTGTAACGGTCAGTTTCTACCCAGCACCTGAAGTTTGCGTTGTACATGAAACTCGGAGTCGTTCTACCGGTAAGGGATAATATGTATATTTATTAATATATACTTAATAGCTCTGTTATATTAAATCGAGCACTATTTCATTAACACCAGCACTCTATGTGCGATATCTTATATATATATATATATATATATATATATATATATATATATTTTAAAGACATTTATGATATGTTTAACGTTCTTTTTATAGATGCAAGTATTTAAGCAAATGCTCTGTTTTATAATAAACAGTATTAAATAACATTTACCGGCCTGAATGTCCGAGAAATGTCTTTAAAATAAATTGTCGGACATTGTCCAATTCAAATATATATATATATATATATATATATATATACATTTACAGTTAAATTCCTACATCAATTCTAGGGACAAGACAGATTGGTATAAAATGACAATTGGAAAAATCTTAGATTTTGCCGACGCGTTTCGTCTTCCGACTTTTTCAAGGTAAAAATGAAATCGAAATATCTCTGTATATACATATATTGACCACTAATATTATCACTATATATATATTAATAAATATCTTAGCAACACCAGCACTCTATGTGCGATATCTTATATATATATATATATATATATATATATATATATATATATATATACAGGTAACTACACTCGTCTCGAAAAGCCTTCGGTTTCTTGATTTGCCAATAATCAAATTAATATCGAAGGAAAAAAGGTTTTAAAAACAGAAAGAGCAAGGAACATGAACGTCTGTCGAAAGTAATCGTACAGCTTACAGGTTCATATATATATATATATATATATATATATATATTGCTTAAGGCAATAGGATGTCTAATCACACTGATGACCTGTGAAACAGTCTGTTTGTGGATGACAATATATGTACATGCTCCTGAAGACAAATTATTTTGGTTGAGCCCTTCGGGGATAGAAGTGAATTTGTAAACAGTGACTATTACTGCTGCTGATGCAAGACTCTTCGTTAAGACGAATCGAGTTCTCCAGTCACTGGCGTGTTTATCTAAAAATAAATACGTCTAAATTCGCCTTCATTCCTGCCCTGCGCCAATGGCTTATGGTTAGAATCTCCGACTGATAGCAAATCAGTCGGTTTTCGATCCCGGCTTGATGCAAGCGAATGTCTAGCCACACTGATGAGCTGCAAAACAGTCTGTCTGTGGATTACAATATATATATATATATATATATATATATATTTCTACGAAATTAAAAAAAATCTAAACAAGAAACAACGCGCTCCCCTTCTTATCTTAAAAATACGGTCTAATTGACAGAAATTGATCACAGAACGAACAACACGTGAAACTATGTTTTGCTGTTGGTGTGCAAAATTTCTGTAGAGCCACTTCAAAGGAAGTTGCCTAAATTGTGTGCAGTGTTCCGAGTCCATTCGATGAACGTCTGTCATTTTCATGGGGAAAAGGTAGATAGCCAGTGGTGCATTTATGCTGTTAACGTTTCAATGATGGAAATGTCCATGGTTTCCATGGTCTATGATTGGAATAAGCTTAGCATCACGAGGCAAAAATTATCATTTTAACACGTACGCGCCTAGATTGAAAAATAATTTACTTATAGTGAGCTTCATTTATTTGATGTAAAAGGTTTCCAAAATTTGTGATCGCTTTTTTTTTCTTTTTTTTTTTTTGACATTTAAGGAGGCAATGTACGATTAGAATGGGACCGTCAGTGCAGTCGCTTGGGGCACATACCCACCCCGAACCTATGATACAGGGGGTCTTCACTATAAGAAAGCAGAAGTCATATAAAATGCTAATTTTACTGGAAATTAATTATGTACAATTATCATTCCATTCCATCTGCTCCTCCTGTCTTATGAGTGTGAAATTCAAGTCACCTTTCCTCATCAAAAAAAAAGAAAAATCATTTTGATTGCTTCTAAATATTTATATATTTTCTCGCTCTTAACGGACCCCAGTATGTCAGTTTTTTCAGGTCACGTCTTTTAATAGCTCTCATTTTTTTTTCTAATTTGTTCTGATTATCATTTCTTTTCACTCATCTGGCGGCTCGGCTTAAGTCACTTTCACACTTGCCTCTCTGTGTCTTTTCCCTCTCTGTGTCTTTTCCCTCCCTGTGTCATTTCCCTCACTGTGTCTTTTCCCTCTCTGTGTCTTTTCTATAAATTCTTACATGGTAATTGTTCGGAGGAGCCCTTCTCTGTAGTAAGAAAGGTAAGTAAGAATGCGTTATTTTGGTGTAAGGAATATTGTTGTATGTTTGGATCAGAGTTTGTGGCTACCTAAGTTTAACGTTAAGACAGAAGAAGACCGCCTTTTTCCCCATTTGCCGCATTCTGTAAATAAATTACACATGAATATCGCTCTTATCTATAGTACCTCTATTTTTTCAAATTTAATCGCTGCGCTAGACTGGCGTCGAGATCTCATCAATTTACAGTTGAGCTGCCTAGATGTAGCCGTAAGTTCTATGCTAACAGTTCCTTCTCTCGCATTTCTTGCTTGTGGAACTCTCTTCCGGTTCCATGTTTTCCAGCCAACTTTAATCTGCAAAAATTTAAATTCAATGTCAATCGCTATCTACTGTCCTCCTGATTACGCTTTTCCCTTCCCGCTCATTATTACTGTTTCTGTTCATAATTCTTCTACACCCTATAATCCCTTGTGTCTTTACTGCCTTGCATGGGGTGATACCGATTTAAAAAAAAAAAAGAAAAAAAGTTAAATGAGAGCAATTCACATACGGTAACTTTTGCCTTGAAATGAGAACATGGTGATTTAGAGACTGCTCACTTCCTGAATGCTGCACGGTCTTTTGATGTCAATGTTCGGAAAGAGTTGGAAAACGCTGACGGGAATTTGGGAGCAGTAGCCAAACGCACGGTTGAATAATAGATAGGAGCTCGGATTGAGAAATCGGAGAGCCGAGTTCGAATTAAAGTCAGATCCGTTACATTCACTTACGTGCTAATACCCTTGGGAAAGGTATGAATCTTCTTCTTCTTCTTCCCCCCTCCAGCTAGGTAAATAGCAGGACAGAAAAGCGGGTTCTATAGCCTTGGATAGCAACTGGTATACCGAAGAAAGAAATGACCACCTACTGTACGAAAAATCTGCTTCGTCGATCATGTATCAAAAGATACATGATTGCCTAAGCGTGTATCACGCACGGCACATAACTGACTGAGCCAAACGCTTAATAAAGGCCCTACTACCATCAGAATACCAGATCTTGCACGAGAAATGGAGAGAAAAACAAGTTCGGAAAGTCAATTAACGCCATTGCTAATGAGTTCAAGGTCCCAAGACACTTTATCAGAGGAATTGTGACTACCTTCGATACAAGCCATATGCGATGCGGAAAGACCAATTCCTGTCTGCAAAGATGAAAGATAACCGTCTGATCCGTGCAAGTTGAAACATCAAGTACCTGGAATGCTTTGTTTTTTCTCTGATGAGAAACACGTTTGAACAGGACCAAAAGCTTAACCGCAGGAAGTACAGATGGGGTTATGCAGAGACCCTAAGGACGTTCCAACGGTCAGACACACAAAGTTTTCGGCTGCTGTGATAGTTGTTGGAGTCGTGAGAAACTATAGAGTTGTCATGCCTCCTTTTTACAGGGCTTAAGGGTAAATGCTACTGGCTATAAGGAGGGGTTGACGAGCGTTGTGTGGCTTTATAGAGAGAGCGTGAACAAAGGAAAACTGTACACCTATCAACAAGACTCTATGCCGTCTTATAAGACGACTCAAGAATGGAAGGGTTAGAATCTCCCTGATTATGTCACCCCAAACATATGGCCTCCGAGCTTTCCAGATTTGAATCTATTGAACTGTTACGTACGGGGCGTAGTTGAGAGGGAAGTTAATCAACGCCACTATGACAACATAAAATTTGTGATGACCGCCATAACTAGCACAATGTCCAAAATAGATAAAGATCGTTTGATTCGAGTATGTCAACGTTTCAAACCTCGTATTGATGCAGTCATCGATGCTAACGGCCAATTCCTGAATCCAAGAAAAGTCTCAAGATTATTCATGGCAGTTCTTTTCTCAAATAAAGTTCTTCTTTCATGGCTTTCATGCAAACGTTCCCAAAGAACTGAGAAACACTGTATGTATTTAAACTTTCAGATCTATGATTAGCATTTGCTTCTGTGGAGTATAAATATAAGATCTAGTAATTATTCAATAAATTTATCAGATCATCTGAACCTGGCGTGCAGCTTTCTGCGAGACACTGGAGTCGGTCAAGTCCATGAAACATTTATTGGTTCATCGAATAAGAGTACGTACATATAGATTATAACTAATATATACTGACTGTGTCTTACAGTGAGAATCAAACTCATTAAATTAGTGGACTGGTTAGCAAGATAAGATGGCTGGTGCCCATATGAGAAAAAAATCAATCTAACCCATAGTAGACAAACATAGGTGCATTTAAAACTAACGAATGTATTTATTTGTCGTGTGTCATGGTAAGAGGACAGGTCTCTCTGGATATTCCTCAACGTCTCGCCGATCCAATGTCTATCTATGAAGAGCCGTTAACCTTTTACGGGTTTTAGTTAATCAACTAATTACCGATTAAATTGCTCCCGGTCTCGGACATGAGACGGGGAGCGAGGGGAAACAGTTGCAAAGACGGAGATCCGGACCCTGGGGACATATTGCCGATCATTGGTTTATCAATTGCTGAAAAGCATGGCTAACAAAGCCGAGAAAAAAAATGAGAAAAAAAAAAAGAGTATTTTCAATATGCTGACATTTCTCAGCGGCAGGTCACGGGGCAAAAATTCCACAAAGTCCTCCCTGCTTACATATCGTTTATTTACTTATTTCACTTGGCGTAGATAAATATAATAAATTGCTTCTATTTATGACAAGGCTTTTGATGGATTTTCACGAGAGTAAGAGCTGCCTGGTTAGAGCAGTTAACTGGAAGTTAGAAGGTCTATGGGTCAATCACCTCGGATGTAAACGAAAATGACAGATCATTAAACTGTTAAATTAACCATTTCAAGTAGACAAACTGTTAGCAGTCTTTCTAGTACTGATGCGAATTTTCTTACTAACCGTTTGATTAAGGTAAAAATGAATTCAGAAGTGACGAAAAGGGGTAAAAAAATAGTCTTAAGTTGAGTTAAATTTTTTTGGATAGTTGGTACACAGAAAAAACTGCAGGTGAGAAAAGATTTTGATTGTCAGCGACTGTCCTTGATGTTGTTGATGGAGATGATTCGTTTGAAGTCAC
Source organism: Acanthosepion esculentum (assembly GCA_964036315.1). Taxonomy (NCBI): domain Eukaryota; kingdom Metazoa; phylum Mollusca; class Cephalopoda; order Sepiida; family Sepiidae; genus Acanthosepion; species Acanthosepion esculentum. The sequence goes on along the minus strand of OZ038501.1, from coordinate 7,036,080 downwards.
CGACACATGTTTCTTTCAGCACGCATTTGGTGAAGAAGAAAACAAAACTATGTAGCCACGTCTTATCTTGTGTTTGGACAGCTCGGAGGCAATCACATCTCTGCTGTTGAAAGTCGAAATCTAGGTTTTTATAAGAAAGTTTTCTCGAAAGTAGCTCGAGGAAAATAGAGTTTTAGTTTTTCTCTGATTGGTCAAATATTTCACATGGTGATGTTAATTTCTAACCAATAGACACTTTGACTTAAACGGTCTGCGTTATAATGTGGAATGTTACTGGCATGTTTGTAATATTTTCTGTTATTGTGTAGAAAATAAAGTCTAGGCGTGTTTTAATATGGTATGTATGTAGGTATATACTTGTGTTGGAAATAGGGTTTATTTTCTATAAGAATATCAAATCTATTGCAGTGTCTATAAGTTTTCACCATATTCGGCACCAGCTGAATATCATCATCATTTTTCTGTGCTATTCAATAGAACATGTTTAAATGAATGTTTCTATATATACAGGGTGAATCAAAAATATCTTTACAAACATTGCGTGCGGCTCGGATTGAGTAATCAGAGAGCCGAGTTCAAATTCCAGTCGAATCCATTACAGTAACTTACGTGCTAATACCCTTGGGAAAAGTGTGAATCCTCATCTTCCTCCAGCTATGGGTGAATAGCAGGACAGATCGGGTTCTACAGCCTTGGATAGCAACTGGTTTACCGCAGAAAGAAATGGCAACCTACTGCAGGAAAAAATCTGCCTTGTCAGTCATGTATCCAAAGATACATTTTCGCCTAAGCGTGTATCACGCATGGCACATAACTGAAGTTTAAAGAAAGTTTGCGGTAGATTATGTTGTGTTGCCATGTAGACTACATTTGTCATTCGTGTACATTTGTAGCTAGTCTATCTTTAACGTTTAACGTGTGTAGTAGTTAGTTGGCAGGATATTCGTAACGTGAGCAGGCAGATATTATTTCTACGTACGACCGCGTGAACGGTAATGGACGCGAGGCTGCCCGGCTGTATCAGATTGCGTTTGCAGACCGAAGGGTGATCCAACCTTTGCTGCTGTTTATCATCGCGTTGCTGAGACAGGATCCGTGACACCACAAGCTATGGATCGAGGAAGACCGAGATCAGCTCGTAAGCCTGACCACGAAGAATACATTCCACAAGTTGTCGGAGATGATCCAGGTGTCAGCACACGTCAAGTGACCCTAACACGTCGTGCATCTCATAGTACCACATGGAGGTCACTTCGAGAGCAACTCCTGTATCCGTATCATTTGCAACGTTTGCAGGGTTTTTCGCCCTCTGACCACAGGAGAACATTTGCCAATCCGTTAATTTTTGCTTCAGTCTTGTTTACTGATGAGGCAACATTCGGAGGAGTTTTTTTTGTAAGCATTCAACCCCAAGCAAGGCGAGAAGCCACTAGCAGGCAAGGGGTTACAGAGTTGGAGCAAGAACAAAGAGGAGTGATAGAGGAAAGGATAAAGAGACGGTTAGGGGATAGATCAGGGCATCTGGAGACGTCGATTGACGTTACATTTGAATAGTTGGAGATTATAGCTATTAGGAAAACAAGAAATGGGGAGGGAGTTCCACAGGCGAGAAGTGCGAGACATGACGCTATTGGAGTAGAAGAGACGGCTACATTTAACAGTTTCGACAGTGAAAGGGCATATGGAATAACAAATTTGCACAACCAACATTTGTGGGTGGATCGGAATCCCCATAGTACATTTCAGGCTAGACACCAGCATCGGTTTACTATTAACGTGTGGTGATTGTCTGGTAGGTCCATATGTTCTCCCAGAAGGTCTTACAAGAGCTGTCTACGGGGACTTTATTCCGAACACACTTCTAGACCTGCTAGAGGATGTACCCCTGCTAATACGAAGACGCATGTGGTTCATGCGTGATGGTGCTCCAGCACATTTTAGTCACATTGTTCGCGATGCACTGGCTAACATCTACTATGAAAGATGAATAGGTAGATGAGGACCGGTTCCATGGTCTGCACGTTCTCCCGACCTCAATCCTTTGGGGCCACCTAAAACAGTTGGTTTATGCAGCAGACATTAATAATGCAGACACGCTTCATCAACGTGTCATGGGGGCTTGCGAAACCATTCGACACTGTGTGGGAGGATTTGAAAGGGTCCGCCAGTCAATGATCCGACGGATGCATGTGTGTGTAAAAGTAAGCAGAGGACATTTTGAACATTTGTTATGAGTTGCTGTGTTGAGGCATAACGATGACCTTTTAGACACATGTTTATATGGACATTTTAACTTGTTTTGGTATCAGGAACCCGCCCCCAATTTTGTAAAAGTATTTTTGGATTGTATCTTGGATTGTACATTTAACAGCATCTACCGTAAACTTTAAATCCTTCGATTTTTAGTTTAATAACTCAAAAACGAAGAATTTGCGGAGATGTATTTATATGGACATTTGTCCTTGTTTTGGTGCGACGAACCTGTCCCCAAAGTTTGTAAAATACATCCTGTATATAGATGATAAGAATTTGAATAAAAATAAATTATATCATTTTGCGGTACGAAATTTTACTGTAGCTATAAAAGAAGTCATATTAACGGTAAAGATGAGATTAATCGTTTTATTCAATGCCAGAAACCGTGTTACATTCGGTTGAAATTTATAAAATCATTCTCTTAAAACAGTTTTTCAGAAAAACTAAGCTTATCAAGTTCACTGTTATCACTCTTTCTAATATTGATAGGGTTTTCCTTTTGTTTAAGTATGAACGGTTAACATCTTGATTAAGCCCTTATTTCCGCTTCGAGTTACATGTGCTGCTCATTTTAATTGTTACTGATGTTAAAAAGTTTTCAGGTGATGTGGGTTGTTTTTTTTTGTTGTTATTTGGTAAATTTCTATGTGATTCTGTAGTGCCAGTCCACAGGATCGGATGAAGGACAGTCGTGTCGCACGCTGTCAGAACTCCAATCCTTTAACTCAAACGGAAGTGCTCACATTGACATCCACAGCTTATATGACAAAACAGACTTTAATTCCCTTCAGGCTCTGAATACCGTCCCAAAATACCAGAGTCACAAAACATCTTTTTTCACCAGTCAGAAGAAAAAAACAGGCGGTTTTCACAGCAAGCGTTTCTGAGCCACCTACTGATTATAAAGCCAACGCCAATTTTGCCTATGGGAGCAGATCCGGCCAGGCTGTCATTAGCGACAGAACCCACGGCAGGCAAACATAATCACGCCATCAACAATGACACCAAGGCCTTGTATCTACAGCAATGCCTTCGACTAGCGATGAAAACAGCGGAGACTAACTCTCATCTACTATAATGTGTAAATCACAGAAAACAAATCTCTTTTAATTATTTCAACCGCGTCTTATCTTAATTTGTTGTTCTGTCACTTCCATTTTTTTCTTGTTAACGGTAAAGCTGGTATTACCGTCTTCTTTAAAATCTACAAGCTTCGTTCTTCTTCTTCTTCTTCTTCTTCTTCTTCTTCTTCTTCTATAATCCGTGTCCCTCTCAGGGCGTTGGCTATCATGGCTCTCCACAATTTCCTATCCTCTGTAGCTCTTAATAAATTTTGTCCTTTACTTATCTTACCCAAACCCTGTTCCGACATCCATTTATTCAATTTTACTAGATAGGTTATGCTTTGTTTTCCTCTCTCACTCTTGCCTTCAATCTGTCCTGAGTGGAGCAAATTTTCCAAGCCCTCTTCCTCATTATGTAAGCTAGAAATTTCAACTGTCTCTTAAGTATAAATGTCTTTTTGTTTCCATTATTTCAAAAACTTCGTCGTTACTCACATGTTTTGTGCATGGCATTCTCAGCATCCTTCTGTAGAACCAAATTTCTATTGTCTCAAGTTTTTTCTCCATCTGTGAGGAGATTGCATAGCATTCACTGCCAAATAGAAGGAATGATTTTGCATAACAGTTCAATGTTCTTGCCTTTGTTTCTAACGAAATTTTCCTGTTTCTTAATACTTTGCTTAACATTTCGAAGGCATCTTTTGCTATCCCACTATGCATTCGGATTTCAGGGCCGCACTTTATGTCCCCTGTTAAAACATTTCCATGATATTTCAATTGTTGTACTTGTTTGATTTTGGTATCTCCAATTTGTAATTTGCATGTTGGGTTGTTCCTTTTGATCATAACCATGCATTGTCTTCTTACAAGTGGTGATTAGTCCTTTCTTCTCGCTTTCCTTACCTGCCTTCTGTAGGAGTACTTGTAGTTTCCTTCCGTGCCTGCTATCAACATTGTGTCATCTTCATATCATATGTTGTTAAAATTGTGGTTGCCAATAATGAATCTTGGAAGGCCTTCTAATTCTTCCAGAATCGCTTCACTGTATAGGTTGAATAAGTCCAGTGAGAAGACACATCCTTGTCTTACATCCACTTTCTATTTTTCCATATTTACTGAATTGATTTTCTATCCATATGCAGGCGGTTTGCCGCCAGTAGAGGTGATGGATTATTCTAATATCCTTCCCAAATATGTCTAGTATACCTAACAATTCAAACAGTTCTGTATTAATTATTCCTAATGAGTAAAGTGTCATCTTTGTTAATGTTGTTTCAATCTCTTACAGAATGTAGCTTGAAACATAATATTGCCTTCACCCAGGACATGATATAAAAAAAAGATATGTTTACTTTTTTTGCAGGATTTCAAGCTTGGTCATAATGCTTCTCAGACTGATGCCAACATTAACAGGGAATAGGGTGAAGAACCCATTTGTGATTTGATAGTAAGGTGTTGGTTTCTGAAGTTCCACAGTGGGGATACAAGTCTTGAAGATAAAGGTGGTATAGAGGATGTCTATCTGCAATTAACAACAAACATCTGAAAACACTAGTCAAACAAAACCAACAGATAATGGATGTCAGCATTTCAACAATATCAGACCATCTCAAGAAAATTGGTAAGGTGAAGAAATTTCTTCTTCCACATGAACTCAATGAATGTCAAAGAGTTTGGCTTTTTCAAGTGTGTTTGATGCTATATCTGTATAATTTGAATGATACATTTCTTGATCAAATATGTGATGAGAAATGGATCTTTTATGACACTCATAAATGATCAACACAATGGCTTGATCAGGAAGAAGGACCCAAACATTTTCCAAAACCGAAATTGCGCCAACAGAAGATTATGGTGACTGTCTGGTGGCCCACTATTGGCCTTATCCAGTACAGCTTTCTGGAATCTAACCAGATCATCACTGCCAAAGTATAACTGCCAGTATGGGTTCTGAATCATTTTAATATCATTCTCAAATATGACATGATTGCCTAGCAGTTCTATTCTTTGCGACATACTAGGCTATCGAAATGCTTTCTTTAGTTTAATAACTTACATTTCTTTTTTTAAATTTTCGACATTAGTATAGAACATTAATATAGAATATTAGTATAGAACAACATATTTTTTTTATTGTAATGTTATTTTGTTGTAATTAATTAGACTATTAAAAAATATAATACTAAATGTTTCATAAGTAAAAATTATTGTTTTCTTCACTTCTGGACTTCTTCATTTAATATCAGTATGTTGCTTCGGAGACTTTCTTCGGATATGGATCTTCACACAATTATGTGACAGAGAATTTTTTCACTCTTGAATGGGGCACTTATTTAACTTCCCATAATCCGGTTTTCCCACATGTGCTCAGCTGGGTCAACCATCAGTTTACATAATGGGAGAAGTCACTGATATCATGTGAGGCACGAATCTGCATCTTGTGGCTAATCGGTCACGTTTCAGATCAACCCACTGATGCACCTGCCTCTTCTGAGGCTCTGGTGTGACACTGAGTGCAATATCAACTTTGATATCGCTTAAGAAGAGCCCAGTACATATTGGGGTCACCACAGATCAACTCCTCTTTGAACAAAGACTTCTTATTGCTATTAAATTTGATTCAGTACATCTGGTATTTCCTGGTGTGAATCACATAATACACAATGAAATAAATACTTGCAGAGGTTAAGATTGTAGCAATCGAAGAAGCATCAGTTCTGTGAAATGAGCTAAAAGTGTGGAACTTCCTCCTCACTAATGGAATATGAATTGGAATGGGGATGAGTCCACTCATTGTACATCACCTGACAGTTTCTAGCTGCGAAGGTCTCGACTAGCGGAACTAAGGAATATCTGCTATGAAAATAGAGATAAAGTAGCGAGAAGCAAGCATCATTTCACTGCTGGGAAATGTTCTAGTGATCAGAAGAAATGAAAATCTCTGACTGCTGAACCTGGTGAGTTTTGGAACATGCAGAAGAACTTCCCATTCTAATGACCTTATTTATTGTTTTTGAAGAACTGACTAAAAATTGAAGGATTTTTTTTAAAAATCAAATCTCCCATTGAAGGCTACTAATAGACAAGAGGTTACTGTGTGTGAAATAATTAGAAAATAAAAAGAAACATTATTAAGGAATAAGAACAATAGAAGAGTAATCAGGAGGACAGAAGATAACGATTGATGGTGCACTTAATTTTTTGAAGATCAAAAGTGGCTGGCGCTGATTACATCTGGCCAGGTCATTGGTGAATTGGTGAGACCTTGCTACCAAAGTAGTACAGTGCTTAAATTCATAAAATCTAGGTACTATAGTGAAGACTTCATCCAAACAATTACCATGAAAGTATTTATAGAAAAAGAACAGGGAAGCTACATTACAGTGGTTGAAAAGTGACTTAAGCCAAGATACCAGGTTAGGACCAATAATATTGCTGATTCTTCTTTGGATTTTATCAAGAATCTATAAATATAGAGCAGGGGCACCAGACCATATATGCAGCAATAGTGTGCCTTTTTCATTACAGTGAACATCTACCTTGAAATAAGAGAGAAAAAATTGGAACTTTGTTTTTTCGGCCTGCTTGTAACCTGATATTTCTTTCTTTTTTATCTTTTTGAGCTTCCAAGCCAACCAGGGCAGGAATAGAGGAAGCTTTAGCCAAAAAAAAAAAGAAAAGAAATATAATTCCTCTTTTAAATGATGCCAACTCACCAAAACAGATGTGAGATTAGATTGGCTCTGAACGCATATGTGTGAGCTTTGGGACTTTTTACTTTTTTCTCTTATTGTCTAGATGTATTTTTTATTCTTTCCTTGTTCAGTTTATTTGATGTCATTCTATTTATTTCTTTATTAATTTTGTTTCTATAATAATTTGTTCCTGTTATTGTCATATATTTTAAATATTTCCACTGAGTCAAAGTCTGAAGTACACAGCCCAGGAATTGAATTACCATTTACTATGTCCTCAAATTCTTGAACCAACATTTTCATCCACTAAGCTAATGTCAAATGAGGCAGTGGAACAAGAACAATTGACTCCTTGAAGATGAGGTGAGAGGGCTCAGTTCAAAATTCCTTAAATGTTATTTTTACGGAATGATAACAAACATCTGATGAAGGCTGATGAGCAGAATGACTGAAACATTGTGATAACAACAACAAAGATGATGACAATAATTCAAGTGTAAATAATGTAAATCATGGCAACTTTTCATTACAGAAAATCAGGCAGAAATTAAGCCAAGTTATTTTTTAAAAATGGCCAAAATCTTATATGTAAAAAGTAAAATTCAAAGTCTGGTATTTCTAGGTTTTCCAAAAGTAGCAAAGAATGACATTTCTACTTTGCCAACTAAATTATACTCTTCCTGTTTCATTTGCTGAGTTTATATATATATATATATAAAGGCTAAGAAGAACTTGGTAATCCGTATAGGTATATCACTTTCGTTAAGTTAACCGATTAAATAGGTCAATGTCTGTCCCCCTACCTTAATACTAAGTATGATAGATAGCAATATTAAAGTAAACCCTCTCTAAATTCGATCATGTCTCTCAAACTACACCTCATTACCCCACTCTGTTAAGTTACATAAACTTCATACTACCCGTCAAAAGGGTATAAGTTCATTTCAATTTTCATTTATCATTTTTTGTTTCACCATTTGGAAGTGGAGTCTGATGAGCCAATGTCCCTTAATAAAGGGCTTGGCAAATGAAATTATTACATGGAGACTTAAAGTGGTCTGTTTTTCCTTTAAAATACATATATATATATATATATATATATATATATATATATGCAAGACTTTTCGGTAAATCGAATTAAGTTTTCTCAGTTACTGTGTGTTTATCTAAAAATAAATAAGCTTAAATTCACCTTCCTCCCTGCCGTTCTAGTGGTAGAATCCCTGACTGATGCCAATTCAGTTGGGTTTTGATCCTAGCAAGAGGCAACTGGACGTCTAGCCACACTAATGAGCTGTGATACAGCGAAACAGTCTGTCTGTGGATGACAATATATATGCTACATGCTACATAAAAAGAAAAATATATATATATTACTATGTTATTTTTTTATGGTCTCTAGGTTCATTTATTTTTATATAAATTTTTTTTAAAAAACATCCAGTAATCCCCAATTATGTTTAAGGCAAAATAGTAATCCCAATGACAATTAATTAAATTTTTTTTTTTTCATATAGTTTTAGGTCGGTCTATTTTTTTTTTTAATAAATGTCATTAATCCCTGCTTATTTTAAATATAAAACAAAATATTAATCCACATTTATTTTAAATATAAAATATAAATCCTGCTTATTTTAAATGCAATATATATTTTTAAAATAAAATAACCATAATCCCATTATAATATATTAACTGCACCAGCAATGTGTTAACCAGATATTTTTATTAAAATTTAAGTCTCTACCCAGCATCTGAAGATTGCGTTGTACATGAAATGCCAAGTCATGCTACGGGTGAGGGATAATATGTCTATTTATCAATATATACTTAATACCTTTGTCATGTTACAGCTAGCACTATTTTATTGACACCAACACTTTATATGTGATATCTATATATATATATATATATATATATATATATATATATATCTATATATATATATATATATATATATATTAGTGAATATACATAATATTCCATGTTGATAGCACAACTCAGAGTTTCATGGAAACATGCAATCTTCAGGTGCAAAATACTCATGATTGAGTTATTAAGCGTTACGAAATTCGCATTCTCGTGGTGATAAAATTTTTCAAAAAAGGGTATTTTTAAATAATTCAAAAAATTGTTTTTAAATTATTTAAAATAATTTAAATTATTCTAAAACAAATTAAATTATTTAACATTTAAATTATTTAAAATAATTTAAATTATTTAAAATTATTTTTAAATTTATTTAAAATATATTTTTTAATTATTCATCTTTTGAACTTAAGAATTCGAACAATACAAATCATAAATAATTAATTTTAATATTATAGGCAACAATATTAAAATAAAAAATAAAAAAGTCTCAATAATAAAAATGAAATAAAATAAAAATAAAATGAAATGTCTTAAAACACAATTTTAAATCAACACCATGAGAACACGAATGCTTAACAGTCAGTAAATATTTTGCACCTGAAGATTGTGTGTTTACATGACACTCCAAGTCATACTATTGACATCAGATATTATGTATATTCATTAATATATACTTAATAGCTCTGCTATATAACACTGAGCACTGTTTTAATACACCTGAGAAAAAATATATATCTACATGCAAGTATATGTCTGTAGATATGTTTTTTATCATACCTATATATATATATATATTATATTACAAAGAGTTAATCATACCTTGAATTAATTAGCAATATTAATGCAGTTATTGGCGAAATCCCTTCGCTAGTAGACATAATTATATATATAGATAGATAGATATAGATATATGTATATACCAGCATATTAAAGTAAATTTATTTTGTAAAAATACAAAATCAGTGATAAATCCTTCCTAGTTCTTATAAAGGTAGATAAAAACATCACATTTGATATCATCATCAAAACACATCCAGAAATATAAAATCTGATTCATTCATTACAAAAATTATTTACCCAACCAATGGAAAAATTTTAAGTGAAGAAAGTAAAATTGGACACAGAACAGGAAATGCCTTTTCCCTCTTTTTTCCAAACTCATCTGCATTGGAAAATAAATTAAGCTAATGAACCTAATGAAAAAATACAGTCTTAGTAATATTATCTCAATATTTTATTAGATAAATCATTGTCAGTCATTAATAATTTTTTACTTTCAGCTTAAGTTTGTTTGCTTTTCATCTTGTAGTGTAATTAGTAATATTAGCTAGACCTTTTTTATTAGATGAAGCATTGACAGCCATCATTAATTTCAGGCTAGTAATTCTCTTTTTAATTTCAATTGCTTTTTCATCTCATATTAGTAGCAATAATATCTTGATCTTGAGTAGTAATATTATCTTGATCTTGAGTAGTAATATTATCTTGATCTTGAGTAGTAATATTATCTTGATATTATCTTGAGTAGTAATATTATCTTGATCTTGAGTAGTAATATTATCTTGATATAATCTTGAGTAGTAATATTATCTTGATCTTGAGTAGTAATATTATCTTGATATAATCTTGAGTAGTAATATTATCTTGATCTTGAGTAGTAATATTATCTTGATCTTGAGTAGTATTATTATCTTGATCTAGAGTAGAAATATTATCTTGATCTTGAGTAGTATTATTATCTTGATCTAGAGTAGAAATATTATCTTGATCTTGAGTAGTAATATTATCTTGATATTAGATGAAGCATTGTCAGCCATTATTAATTTTTGACTTGTATTACTTTCACCAAAATTTTGATTGTTTTTTCATCACAAATATACAAAACCCAAAGTCAATGGCACAAGTAAACAACACAGTTCATATATAAAAAAATAAACCTACAGCAAGGCTCGAACTCAATTATATCAGGAAGCCTGTCTATGTACACTAACTGCTTTGGTAGCTTGCTCGGTCAAGCAGTTTCTAAATATAAGGTTTTGTGATATAAAACCTGTTGCTTCCAATCAAAGTGAGAATGTATATTTATTGTTATAAAATTAACAAATGTGGCACAAGGCCAAAGGGGAAGTGGGGAAAGGCTGGTCTTCACTAACTATCCTAAACCTAGCTAATCAGATACACAACCCATTCATTCATTACAATTACTCAATCACCACAAGAACACATCCATCACCATTTAATCCAACATCTACCACAGTACTAGATACGCACAGGGATGCTACTAAAATATCCATGGCATAAAAATTTCCTAATATCTACAAATGTATATTTTTCCTTTTATCAAGTGGGAAGGTATATTTATTGCTGTTAATACAATAAATGTGGCACAAGGCCAAAGGGAAGTGGGAGAGACTGGTCAACATTAACTCTCCTAGACCTAGTTAATCAGATTCACGACCTATTCATCCATTACAATTTTCTCACTCACCACAAGAACTCATCCATCAACATTAACTCTGACATATACCACAATACTTTTCAAGTCAGAATGACTGCAAAAACAACCCTCTCCCCAAACTTGCAGACAAAGTATACAGATGCATGCTGGGATTTCTTCCTAGCCAATAAGATAGGCCACTTCACAGTCTCGTCTGCCGTATTTCTGTTCTTTCTTGTCTTGAAGTCAGAATGCTGCAACCACTTCTTTGTATCTATCGCTCTTGTGCATTGACATCATTCTTAGTTTGTGAAACTTGTTGCCTATTTTGATATGTTGGAACTTTTGCCTTGCATTTATTCTTTTCTTGGTATTCATTTTGCCCTGTTCTTTTCTTCCTTTTCTTGTTGTTTATTGCAAACTTTGTCAATTCTGTTTGTTGCGTATTTCGGCCAATTACATTTAACCATTGCCAATTACACTACAAAATCAAACATCAGTTTTAGTCATGCCTAGTGCTTATTTAGTTCTGATCTCAGACAGCACTGTTGTCTTCATGCTCTACATCGATTGTCTGAGTAGAATTGTGACAGAAAAAGATACTAAAGATGAAAGAAATATGAGTGAAATATTGTCATATCTTGTTTTAATTTTCCTTGTCTTATATTTCACAAATAATCAATTACTAACCATTGTGTGTGTGCATGTGCTAAGCCAAGTGTAGTTTTACCATACTTAACGATACAAACAAAAGGGATGAACGGAATAAGGAAAATAGTGTTGTACTTGGCATTTTTATTCCTTATTTTTTGACATCTTTTTTTCTCTCCCTGATCTGCTCGTTATTGATTTAATGTAGATTATGTTGAACTTTATTAACCCAACTTCTCTGGCTTTAATTACTTCCCTTTTCTTTATTTTATACTCTCCTATTTTATTAATAATTAACGCTATTATTTATTGTATTTTATTGGCTCAGCATTGTTATTATTATTATTATTATTATTTTCTTATTCTCTGTTATTAGTTTAGTATGGATTTTTTTCAATTTACAATTCATTTTTCTAACATTTTTTCTTAATTAGTTAATATTACTTTCTATTGTCATATTTTTATTATCATTTTATCATAAAGTTGTTTTGTGAATAATTATTTTATTTTTTAATAAGCTTTCATTACCAGTCTGTTTCTATTTTATTTACTGCAGAAACCATTTGTAAAAAAAACGGCCTTATATGTTGACTAGAAACCAGAAGATACAATAAAACTTTCTTCTACTATGTACCATGTCCTTTCAAGATGTTGTCAATCATGGCTCTCCACGATTTCCTGTCATTTGTAGCTCTTAATAAATTTTGTCTTTTTCTTATCTCTCTGAAAACATGTTCTGTCATCCATTTACTCAAGCTCACTAGGTATGAGCTGTTTTCCTTTGTCTCTCTTACCTTGAATCTGTCCTATGAGTATCATATTTTCCAAGCCCTCTTTCCTCACTATGTGCTCTAGAAATTTCAATTATGTCTTCTTGATATTAAGTATAAGTGTACATATAGTTTCAATTTTCTCTAAATCTTTGTCTCTGCTCACATGTTTGGTCCATGGTATTCTCAGCATCCTTCTGTAGAACTACATTTCTGATGTTTCATGTCCCATCTTCATCTTTGAGGAGATTGTCCAGCATTTACTGAACTGATATTACATAACAGTTCAGTACTCTTTTCTTTGTTTCTTTTTTTTTTACAGTAGCGTTCACCTTGTGCAAGGCCCTTTTCACTTTAAGTAGAGCGTCACATAAAAGGGTAGTCTATATGAATAGGATGGGAAGATAACGGTTGACTCTACATTTGAACAGGTTAAGATTATACTAATCAGGGAAACATCCTCTTGGGAGTCTGTTCCACAGGGCTGTGGTTGATGAGAAGAAGCATTTTGAGTGAAACTTCTGACCAATGAAATACGGAGAGAATGTCGGGAGTTTGCTACTATATAAGTAGCATGGCAGGTCCTAACCAAAGGTATGCAGCCAAGATATGTAGTTCGTCCGAGCGCTTTCCATGGTTGTAGCAATAGAGTAGTAGTTGAGATTTTTACTGTTTCTTACTACTTTGCTTAGCTTTTGGAAAGTATCTTTCACTATATATATATATATATATATATATATATATATATACAGCCAAAATGTTCAGAACGACATTGTTTTCGTCAGAAAAGTAGGTATAATTTTTTATCACAGTTGTTTTATATTCTATAATTTTTACAGACAATAAATACGATATTATTTGTTATTGTCAGAGATTTTGGTGTAATTTGTGAGGATAATACAAAAGTTATGGATGATTTAGTGATTTACTGCAAAATCCATGGCGGCCAAAATGATCAGAACAGTGGCTTTTACTCCATGTCTTAGTATATTTAACCGGCGAACTCTAATATTTTAATTTGTTTACGTGACGGTTCGTTTACTAAACATTAGTAAGAATATCTGCAGTGTACTTTGTTAATATAATGACACTTACTCCGTTGCCAATTCGTCAGCAGATTATTATACGTCAAAAGAAGGATAATTTAAGTATTGGGTCTATTGCAAAGATTGTTAACAAGTCAAAAGTGTTGTTCACAGTATTCTTAAGGTCTACGATGATTGTGGTTCGTGTGAAGCAAGAAAGTCTACAGGTAGGCCAAGAAAAACGACCAAAAGAAAAGATCGTGCTATGGTAAAGTTGGTTAAAAAGGACAGATTTAAAACTGCTGCTGCTGTTTCTCGGGAAATGAGCATTGTACTGAAGAAAACTTTATCTCGATAAACTGTGTCTCGTCGTTTAGTTGAACATGACCTACAAGCAAGAGTACCTGCAGTGAAGCCACTGATCAGCTCCAAGAATAAAAAGTGTCGTCTTACCTTTGCAACCGAACGTGTGTTGTGGTCTCAAGAAAAATGGCAAACGGTGCATTTCAGTGATGAATCTAAGTTTGTTATTTGGCTCAGATGGGAAAATATTCTTTCGTCGAAAAGTAGGTGAAAAATTGTCGGCTAAATGCCTTAAGACTAGTGTTAAATTCGGTGGAGGAAGTGTCATGGGTTGGGGGATGATATCTGGAGATGGTGTGGGCCCTTTGGTGCGATTACATGGAAAGGTAAATGCAGGAGTTTATAAACAACTTAAAGATCATGTCTTGCCTGTGCTGAGAAATTCAACTAAGCGACCACCCATATTCATGCAGGACAATGCCCCATGTCACAAGGCTAAGGTGGTCATGAACTTCCTCAAGGCTGAAAAGGTTATTATTATGGATTGGCCTGCTCAAAGCCCAGATCTCAATCCTATTGAAAATATGTGGAATATTCTAGGAGAACGTTTGAAAGCCAGAAATCCTAAAACAACCGAGCAATTATGGAATGCCCTTCAGGAAGCATGGAATAAGATCACCCAGCAAGATATTGAAAATTTAATTTCCTCATGCAGTCGAAGATGTCAAAGTGTGATTGAAGCTAAAGGGCTTCACACTAAATATTAAATAATTCCTGTATTCTCTGTCATTTTTTATTATTTTGTTATTTTTTCAACCGTTCTGATCATTTTAGCCGCCATGGGTTTTGCAGTAAATCATCCATAACTTTTGTATTATCCTCTCAAATTACACCAAAATCTCAGACAATAACAATTAATATCGTATTTATTGTCTGTGAAAATTATAGAATATAAAACAACTTTGATAAAAAAATTATACCTACTTTTCAGACGAAAACAATGCCGTTCTGAACATTTTGGCCGCAACTGTATATATATATATATATATATATATATATATATATATGCACTACCTACCGGGCAGCATTTAAGCTAACTCATGGAGAGGGCTCTTGATTGGGCCTTTGGCTTGTTCAAGAGTTTAAAAGTACCTAATTCTTTGCATATTCTCCGCATTGGAAGCTCTTCTGGTTGCCGTTTCAGCTGCACGGTACTTTCTTTTCCTCGCTGTAGGCTCGGCTCTTTTGATTGCAATCTGGTCCTCTGTTGGTGAAGATTTCTTTTTGCAAGGCATATTGCTACCGTATGCAATAGGCAACAGTAAAGTACCAAAAAAACTCAAAATTGATCGCTGTATTTAAATATTGCATTAATATTTAAGCTTACTTTTAAAAGTGCAAAGATAATTCTTCTGTCGCCACTTAATTTAAAGACAATTTGGTGTACATAGACCCTTACTTTCCATGCAAACTGTTATTTTTATTTCATGGGTGACTTTTCCTAGGTTTTACAATTAATTTCAAATTTATTTCCAAGTTATAAAAATTGTTATCATATAAAGAATTTGTTGCAAAAAAAACATGGAAAAAATCACCAAAAACAATCGCAGTAATGAAAACTCAGGATTCCAAAATTTTTGTAACATGAGCTATTGAAAGTTAGAGAGTTGTGTCCCTTTAATTGAAAAAGTGCAAGACAGTGACACACTGACATTCACATTTATCATATATATATATATATATATATATATATATATATATATATATATATTTAAAGACATTTTTATGTTTAACATTCCTTTTATAGATACAAGTATTTAAGTAAATGTTCTGTTTATAATAAACAGTATTAAATAACATTTACCGGCCTGAATGTCCGAGAAATTTTCATAGAAAATATTCATCTTCCGACAGGATTCGAACCTGTATCCTATACTGATCCGTCATATAGCCTGACATGCCTTAACCGATTCGGCCACTGAGGATCATTCAGTTGGCATGGTCGAATTTACTGCTTATAAACTTCAATCTTCCATGAATCTCTCACGTACATTCATAACTGCAAATAGCCTTGGGAAAGGTATGGATTCACCGCTTCTCCCCAACCTATAGTAGGATATATCAGTAAATCATTATTATATGAAAAAGAAATTCTTACAATCTAAAAAGATTTTATGGCTTTAAATAACTTGCAATAGGTCGATAAGCAGTAAAAAAACAAATCAGTCAGTTAATCAATAGTGATATTAACAGAAATATTATACAGAATTTTCACGAGATGAAGCATTGCCAAACACTAATATTTCTTTCATCTTAATTTCACTTGCTTTTCATCCAGTAGAATTTGTAGTAATATTATCTTGATCTTTTATTAGATAAAGTATTGTCAGGTATTATTCATTTTTGACTGGTATTTCTTTCATCTTAATTTCATTTGCTTTTCATCTAGTAGAATTTGTAGTAATATTATCTTGATCTTTTATTAGACAAAGTATTGTCAGGTATTATTCATTTTTGACTGGTATTTCTTTCATCTTAATTTCATTTGCTTTTCATCTAGTAGAATTTGTAGTAATATTATCTTGATCTTTTATTAGACAAAGTATTGTCAGGTATTATTCATTTTTGACTGGTATTTCTTTCATCTTAATTTCATTTGCTTTTCATCTAGTAGAATTTGTAGTAATATTATCTTGATCTTTTATTAGACAAAGTATTGTCAGGTATTATTCATTTTTGACTGGTATTTCTTTCATCTTAATTTCATTTGCTTTTCATCTAGTAGAATTTGTAGTAATATTATCTTGATCTTTTATTAGCTGAAACATTATCTGGCATTGTTAATT
>OZ038501.1:7004164-7011664 GCA_964036315.1 Acanthosepion esculentum | reverse complement strand
GAGCAGTCGTAGTAGTTGTGGAAATTAATAATAAAATAAAAATTTTTAAAAAATAATGGTCTTGTAATAATTAATTAAAATTGTATTAATTAAATAATTAATAATTACTTTTAACTTATTTAATGTTTATCAGATGTTACCAAGATTAATTAATGTCATCTAATGTTAAAGAAAATTCAAGTTATTTAAAAAAGACATAGATGGGCCAGTTCCGCATGTATGTTGATATATTCAATTTACATACACTAAAAATGGTACAGATATATTGTGACGTATTCAGTTTACACCATTATAAATGCTTGAGTAGAAGATGAATATTGAAATTTTTTATTTCTCATTTAATGATGAAGTGAAATTATTTAAAATTGTGATTTTAAATAGAAACAACAGAAAGTGAAATGTCCCACTCTGTGTTTATTTCATAATTCTATTTCTTCTTTTTTTTTTCAATAATGTTCACCCCGTACAAGACCCAGAGCCACTCAAGATAGAGTGTTACAATGTAAGAGACAGAGTTTATGAGTATATGTTGGAAAGATAACAGTTGACCCTAGACTTGAACAGGTTAAGATTGTAGTGATCGGGGAAACATCCTTTTGGGAGTCAGTTCCACAAAATAGTGATTTGTTGACAGAATCTGTTTGAATGGAACTTACATCTCACCAATGAAATATGAAGTGAATGAGGCTGGTTCGCTGCAACGCGCATGGTGGGTCTTAGCCATGATGGTGAGAACTGGTGGAACCAAGGAATGTAGTCGATTTGAACACTTTCCATGAGAACAGCAATAGAACAGCAAGAGGCTTGCAACTTTTCAGCTATGGCAAAATGGTTGTAAGGTGGGAAATAATTCATCCCCAGCAAGGCCGAGGAGACTAGAACGTGAAGACTGAGCAACTCCTGCCTATGTACAGCAGCAGCACTCCATTTTCAGCCCGACCTGGCTCTTGTAAAGGTAGAGGATACCAGGGGAGTCAGGTACTTACTGGAGCGGTACAGAGAACTGACCATTTTTCCAGCATCTTTAACAGTGGATCATATTTATGAGTTCAAAATCTGCGTTGAGTTTAAGTCCCAATAGTCTCTCGAGTGACGGGGAATCCTGAAGTAACAGATGGGGAGTTAATGGTTTACCCTAAACTTGAACAGATTACGATTGTAGTGATCAGGAAAGCAACCTCTTAGGAGTCAGTTCCACAAGGCAGTGGTTCACGGAAAGAAGCTACTTGAGTGGAAATTATATCTCACCAAAGGAATACAAAGGGAATGAGGATGGGTCGCTACAATGTGTGTGGCATAGCGGGTCTTAGCTATGAAGGTTAGGACTGGTGGAACTAAGGAATATAGCTCATCTGAGCACTTTCTATGGAAATAGTGAGAGGCTGGTGACATTTTGTCTGTGAGAAAGGGGTTGTAGGGTGGAAAATAACTCATCACCCACAAGGACGTGGAGATGCTTTTGGATTCTATCAAGAGTGGAAGGTGAAAACCGAGCAGCTCCTGCCTATGTACAGCAGCAGTACTACATTTTCGGCCCAACCTGGCTCTTGTAATAGTAGAGGATACCAGGGGAGTCAGGTACTTACTGGAGTGGTACAGAGAACTGACCATTTTTCCAGCATCTTTAACAATGGATCATATGTATGAGTTCCACTCAAGGTCTGGGTTAAGAGAACACCCATTTGTTGCGATAGGCAAAAATTCAGGATCTGCTCAGTTGTATGATAGAACATTACTAGTTTGGGTTTTGAGTTATTGAATGTAACCAGCAAGTTTTTCTTCCACTGAGCTGTTAGAACTAAATCAGAGGAGAAATCAGCTGCTAGGCTCTGAAATAGCTATATGTTCATATTCTTTTCTTTTTATGTGCCGTGTCCTTTCAGGATGTAGACAATCATGACTCTCCATTTCCCCCTATCCTTGTAGCTCTCAATAAGGTTTGTACTTCTGCCAACTCCTCCAGATCACGTTCTGCCATCCACTTGCTTAAGCCCACTGGGTATGTTATGCATTGCTTTCTCTTGTCTCTTTTTCCCTCTATTTGTCCTGTGAGTATCAGATTCTCCAGGCTTTCCTTTCTCATTACGTGTCCCAGAAATTTAATCTGCTTCTTACTTATGTTAAGTACAAGCTTCCTCTTTGTTTGCATCCTCTCCAAGACTTAATTGTTGCTCACACATATGCTCCATGATATCCTTAGCATCCTTCTGTAGAACCACATCTCCACTGCTTTGAGTCTCTTCTTCATCTTTGAGGAAACCGTCCAACATATTATATCAGTTAATTATGACATATCTGAGTCTTTTGATTTCAATAAATATGATGCTATGTTTTTATTATCTGTTTTATAATAAGTAATCCAGTGTTTTGGGATAGCATTTCAGATCAGTTTGGATCCATTTGAACTGTTTCCAGTTTTGGAAGTGAAAGTGACGATCTGAGTTAGAAATGCAGTCAAGTTTGTTATGTTCACTTTTGCACAGATATCCTTGCAAAAGATATGAATCCAACTCTTGAATTTGCTATATATATTTCTCGCTAGAACAATTACAACTGAGTAGTGAGTTTGATCCTCACTGGGTGCCCAATATTTTCAGCCTTATGCCACATCAAAGCTATGCTTGGAAAATGACTATAGGAGTGATGGAAAAAATGATTCCTTGATCCAGTGTTATTGTATAATTAAAGTTTTTATTAGAAGTTGAACTGAAGATCCTGACCTTTTCCTAATTTTTCAAGAAAAAAATGCAAAAACTTTTTCAATATTTAGATCCTCAGCGACAAAAATGAAAGAAATCACTGACTGACTTCACTCATTCTAAAGAGAAGAATGCAAAACAATGTCTTTAGAATTGTTTGGACTATAACGTATTTAGGGTTCCACAGAAATTTATTTTTGCTCCTCAAGTCAAAATTTAATGTCATTTTTAACGAATACTTAGCATAAATGTAACAGCTGTG
This sequence comes from Acanthosepion esculentum, assembly GCA_964036315.1. Taxonomy (NCBI): domain Eukaryota; kingdom Metazoa; phylum Mollusca; class Cephalopoda; order Sepiida; family Sepiidae; genus Acanthosepion; species Acanthosepion esculentum. The sequence continues at coordinate 7,008,703 of OZ038501.1, read as the reverse complement.
TAGCATTTCTCTGCAAATCTGTGACAATTGGTTGGAGGATGCTCAAACTGGTCTGGCTTTCAAAGACTTGTTGATCGTGCAAGATAGACGTCGATTCTCAAGAGAGAAACAAAATTCATTAATAAAAACATAAATCTGCCCTGAGAGGAGAAATATCACTCTGAATAATTTCTTGTTGGTTTTGAAAATGAATTGAAAGAATTTTACGAAGTGCATGTGAATAAAACAGGATTTATTTAAGTTTTCTTGTGAAAGTGAAAATATTGCAAAAGAACCAAACAAGTAAAAGGCATGAACCTAAAAATTCCAATTAACACACTTGCATTTGCACAGAAATACTCAGATTGGTTGGTTCCACAGCTTTTTATAATAATTTGGTAAAATAAACCAAAAGAAAATTGCTGTATGGTGTTGTTATACAATATGTGATCAGTAGTCAATTTCTTTTTATAATTTCTGAAATTTTGACGAAAATGAACATTTTGGGTATGCCATAACAGAAATTTTTATTATAGCTTCACAAGCTGCCAAAGCTAGAAAAAAGTTATTTCATTTTATCCCCCTCTTGCCAGGTTGTCTTTCAATTTTTTAGCCCTAGCCTGAGCTGCAAAACACTGGATCCAAGTCTCAACAAATTCTGCTTCATCCAAGAGACTTAAACAGCCTATTGGCAATGCCATGACAACTGTGGATCTGATAACTACTTTTAGTCACTTGTAAAAGCAGGATTTTGACAAAAAACAAAAACCAGAGGATGAGACAAATGAAACTAAAATGAAATTAAGAGATTATGACCATTGTCATTCCATAATTACAGTGTTAATGGAGAATTTATTTTAAAAAATAGAATCATGAAAACAAGAGAAGTTTGCAAGGATTTGGGCTGAGGGGGGGGGGTATACAGACTTTGTATGAAGCATGGTGATTTTTTAAGTGTAGCTTAGATGTGGTACAAGGCCAACAGTATGAGGCACCCAGTGAGGATCAAACTCACTATTCAGTTATAATTGATCTAGTGAAACAAGCTTGCTAAACCTTACACCATGTCAAAGTGCCCAAAATTATTTTCTAAGTGTAGCTTAGATGTGACACAAGGCCAAAAGTGGGGAGTACCCAGTGAAGATTGAACTCTCTTCTTAGTCATAATTGACCTAAGACAAACTTGCTAGCCATTACACCATGTGGAAGTGTCCTTAACTGATTTTCTAAGCATAGCTTAGATGAGGCACAAAGCTGAAAGTGTGTGGCACCCAGTGAGGATCAAACTCACTACTTAGTCAAAATTGATCTATCAAGACAAGCTTGCTAACCATTACACCACATGGAAGTGTCCTAATGTTTTTCTATGTGTAGCTTAGATGTGAGACAAGGCTGAAAGGGTGGAGCACCCAGTGAGGATTGAACTCACAACTCAGTTGTAATTGATCTAGCAAGACAAGTATGCTAACCATTACAGCACGTCGAAGTGCCCAAAGTTCATATGAAGTATGAACAACATTATAAAAATTCTTATAAATTACTTTACTGGTATTACTTTCATTTTAATTTCAGTTGCTTTTTCTCAAAACTACCTAGGCTGTCATTTTTTTTTACAATAATGTTCACTCAGTACAAGGCCCAAGAGCTACTTGAGGTAAGGTAAAAAGCATAGTTGATGAGGATATGTGGTAAAGACAACAGTTAACCTTAGACATGAACAGGTTGAAATAATAGTGATCAGGGGAAGCATCCTCTTGGAATCTGTTCCACAAAGCAGTAATTCTTGGGAAGAAACCGCTTGAGTGGAACTTACATCTCACTAATGGAATACAGAAAGAATGAGGGCAGTTTACTAAAATGTGAGTATTATGGCAGGTCATAGCCTTGAAGGTTTGAACTGGTGGATCTGAGGAATGTGGTTCATCTGAACACTTTCCTTGGAAATAGCAAGAGAGCAGCAAAAGAAAGGTTGATAAATTGTAAAAAAAAAAAAATCAATCAAGTAGTGAGAGGTTTGTGACATTGAGAAAGGGATTGTAGAGTGGGAAATAATTTGTCACCCACGAGGATGCAGAGACGCTTTTGAGAATGAAAAGTGAAGACTGGGTAAATCCTGCCCATATATAGTAGAAGTTCTCCATTTTCAGCCTGATCTGGCTCTTGTAAAGGTAGAGTATGGCAGGGGGAGTCAGGTACTTACTGGTGTGTTACTGACCATTTTGCCAGCATCTTTAGCAGTGGATTGTATGGATGAGTTCCACTTGAGCTCTGCTTTGAGTTTATAAACAACACAGATTAGAAATTTTAAAAAAATAAGCTTTGATACTGATTGAGTCTGATATTCACATATATTTCATCTTATGATTTGTGGCAGAACAAAAAGCCAGAAAAGGTTATTTCATATTTTTGCTCTGATCATATAGTGTCATCATACCTGATGCTAATATTTTGTTTAAATATATGAGTTATCTTAAAATATATTATCTTTTTATACACCAGGTATCTTAAAATACTATGTTGAAATTGTTGAAAAACATTATCTATCTTAAAATATATTATCTTTTTATTATTGAAATACACCAGGTATCTTGAAATACTATGTTGAAATTGTTGAAAAACTTTATCTATCTTAAAATATATTATCTTTTTATTATTGAAATACACCAGGTATCTTGAAATACTATGTTGAAATTGTTGAAAAACTTTATCTATCTTAAAATATATTATCTTTTTATTATTGAAATACACCAGGTATCTTGAAATACTATGTTGAAATTGTTGAAAAGCTTTATCTATCTTAAAATATATTATCTTTTTATTATTGAAATACACCAGGTATCTTGAAATACTATGTTGAAATTGTTGAAAAGCTTTATCTATCTTAAAATATATTATCTTTTTATTATTGAAATACACCAGGTATCTTGAACTACTATGTTGAAATTGTTGAAAAGCTTTATCTATCTTAAAATATATTATCTTTTTATTATTGAAATACTCTAGTTCCCTTGAAATGTTATATTATCTTGAAATTTTATTATATGAATCATTGTCAAATATTATTTATTTTGATTTAGCTGCAATGAATAGTAAGTTAAATTATGAAGAAATACTATTAGGTTGGTGCAAAAATAATGTCGTTTTTTGACGTTCAACTTCATGTGAGAAAACATTATTTTTGCACCAACCTAATAGTAAAAAATAATAGTTAGCAATTCTTCATCTTCTAAAAGATAACAACTTTTCAAATTGATTCAGAGCACTTGATTTGTATCATCTTTTGTCAAGCTTCATAATAAACATTGGTCAGCAGTTGATGCATAAATCGAAATGTCTCCTCACTTCACTGATAAGAAGAGATTATTCAGAGTAACATTTCAGTCTTAGAGAGAGAGAGAGAGAGAAAGAGAGAGCGATGTAGTGAGAGGGAGAAAGAACTAAAGAAAAAGTAAGGAAATGAAAGAGAGAAAATTACAGAACAAAGGAAAGAAAGAGAGAGCATTAAAGTAAGTGTGTGTGTGCATGTGTGTGTGTGTGAAAGAGAGAGAGAGAGAGATCCGGAAAAACAGAAAAGAGTCATCAATTGAGTTTTAAACCTTTTTTATTTTCTAGCTAATACACATATCGGATGTGACATGACATCCTGCCCGTCCCAAGATAAACTGGACTAATATACCAACATGAAGCATATCTACTGACCACAAGACCAATGGGAAAAGCTTTAAGGTCATTCAACGATATGTACACATCGTCTCTTAGACACTGTTTCAACTTAGTCAGAAACAAAAATAAGACAGATAAAAACAAGATGAAAAATCAAATAAAAATTTAAAAAATAAGCAAGTGATGAGAGAGAAAGAAAGTAAAAATAATAGCAAACTGAGGTAGGAACAAATTTAAAAAAATGAACAGGTTAATTTGAATTGCAAGGCAAAAAAAATTAAAAATGTAACCTTTAGTCTAAATACCAACAAATAAAAAAGTAATCAGTCAATTGCTGGATAAATTAATGAGCTAAAAGTGATGAATAAGAAATGCAAAACAAAAAGGTAGCAACAAAATTAACACAGAAAAAGGCTTTTGAAAAGGGATATTTTTCAAAGTACAAAGTTCAAAGTATAAATTGATAATATTTCTTTTTTCCATTTTTTTTTTTTAACTTTTTTTTCTTATTCCGGAAAAAAAAATCTCTTTTTTTTTTTTTTTTTTTTATCCTTTCTTCTTCAAAATGTTTCTTACTTTACCACAGTACAAAAACTTATTAGTCTTTGTTGATTAAGACATGCTCACAATGGCTGGGAACTGAGGAAGTATTCTTAATTTTTTCTTTTCTCTTTATTTTTAACTTAAAATTTAATTTTATATAATTATTCAATACAAAACAAAACAGTTAAGAATTATTCCAAAGAAGAAAGCAATTACCACATAACAAAATTTACACACATACACATGACATATGTGTATTTATTCAAACATAAACTTGATACAACACAATGATGTATTGCTGGGTGTCTATGAAACTATAGTATATTTGTATATGTATATCTGTATACACACTAG
>OZ038501.1:6999164-7001664 GCA_964036315.1 Acanthosepion esculentum | reverse complement strand
AATATGAATGTATATACACACAAACATGCACATATATACATATGAATGTATACACACACAAACATATATATATATACTTATGAATGTATACACACACAAACATCACACGCACGTGTGCATGTGTATACATATATACCTGTGTGTGATATAAAATTTGAACGTGGTCAAAATAATTGAGAAATATTATAGGATTATTTTTTACAGAAAAAGGTTTTCTATTTTTTCATCTATTTTTTTCTTCAAAGCAAATTTGCATTAAGTTACCTCATAATTCTAAAAGATTTACATAGGCAGTTTAAGGTAATAGCAAAATGTTTATTTAAAAGGTCAGACATTGATAATTTTATATGGTGCATAATATCAACATTGGCATAACAGACAAAAATGTGAACATCATTGCAATTGTTATTATTTGGCACAAAGAGTTTGGTTTGTGTACCTATATGAAATGTTTCTCTCTGAAAAACTTGCCCTCTTTCAAGAAATGGTAACAAGTTACAGAGGTTAGGAATGTAGTTTAGAGCAAGAAAATGTTTTATAGATTAATACTTTTTTTTTTTTTTAATTATCATCATCATCATGATCATTAATATTATTGTTATATTAATATTTTTGTCTTTGGCTGTTACTGATTTCAAAGTTGTGTCTGAAAGAGCTTGGTGTATTTGAATGATTATCCTTAATAATAAATACTGAAAATAAATAATTCAATACTGTGTTGTGAAATGAAACACAGCCACACACTCATACACTCAACAGACTCATAAATTAAGTAAAAGGAGACGCCTTTTTTTCTGCATGTCTCACAATTCATTTCTGACCAAAACGCAAACGTATGTACAAGTTTAAAAGCATTAGACGAAAATGTTATGTCAATCTAGTAACTAAATTGTGATAATAGACACACATTTTAAAATAAAGTCTACCTATTCTTCACTAGCAATCTTCCAGATCTGATCAAATGTTGATTTATTATTTAAGAAAGGATGCTATGCTAAAAAAAAAAAAAAGAGAGAAATTTTTTTTTTGGTTGGGGAGGGGATAATTTTTGTAGATTAGCATTCATTCCTCTCCCCAAAACATTTATCAGAATTGAAAAATATTCTTATCATTTTAGAAGTGGAGGCCCTGTTCATAATATATAGTCTCAAATCAATCCTTGAAATTTTAAAGAGTTACATATACTCTGTTTTTATTTACAAATGTCACATGTAAAACAGTGCTTATGCCATTGATAACTGCATGTTACTGGTGTTTTCTGTTTTCCCAATTTGTAATGGCATGCAGTTATCAATGATATAAACACAGTTTCAAACTTAACATTTGTAAATAAAAAATAAGTACAGATAACTCTTTATAAAGTCAGGGAACAATTTGACACTGTATTTATATTATAAACAGGACCCCCACCTTCTAAAATGATATAAAATCAATAACAAATTTAGTAGGTAGAGAAAGATCAGATGAATAGTAATTTAGAAAAATTGTTAAAAAGATTTTTTCACCTTTCTTTTTCACAAATGGACCAATTAATTTAAGTAGCGCCAAAAGCTTTTCAAGCTTAATAGATCGAGACGTCCATCAAAATTAAAAGATCCTAATTCTAGTATGTATTCTTCTTGTGATGACAACAAACACTCGTTGCTACTTTTGTGATGTCAACGAATACTCGTTGTCACTTTCATCTTGCTCGTTTTAGTAGAGACTTTGTAATTGCAGATACAACTATAGTACACCATTGAACAATACTGATGTCAGAGACCTTCAAATAACACTCGCACTAATAGTACTTGCTCAAATACTAACCACCATATTGATCTGAATAGAGAATAGTGAGGAGAAGAAACAAGAGACTAACTCTGTGTATAGTGATAGAGGAGAAATAACGATCTGAAAGGTAATAGACAAGAGACTAGAATGGAGATCCATTAGATGTCACCCAACTTCCTCCTTATGTGTTTCCTCTATGGTCATGTGGTCTACTTAATTCAATAATGGGATCACCTGTGTTTACTCCCTGGCAATCTAAGTTCAAACTCAAGTGTCAGCAACAATATATTTATTCCTATATAACAATTCTGATATCATCAAATCTGATAAAATAATAAGGGTATTCCCTATGGGAAATATTCAATTCATTTGATTTTCATTTAGATCTCAATAATAATATCTGCATTTGAATCAGCAAATTTTTATGTCAATGTTTATCAGTGGTGGACTGGGTCTAAAAATATTGGTTACGAGGCATCAAAGTGGACCCACCGACAATTATAATGCCATCATTTAATTTTCATAATGAAGAAATAACATTTTCTTAGAGGAAAACAAAGGTTACAATTAAAATTTTTGTGGAAAAAAATGTGTATTTCATAGTAATTACAGAGTACAAGTGCTGTACATATTACTGGTAATACATACCAAATGTGAATACAGAATGTTATAAGTGAACTTTTTATTTTTTAATTTTGATATTTTTAAATAGTTTCCTGCGCAATTCACA
>OZ038501.1:6973726-6988726 GCA_964036315.1 Acanthosepion esculentum | reverse complement strand
AACTTTACTAATTTCATTTGAATTTATATTCTTTTCTTGGTCTCCATCATAGAAATTGCTTTTTTTAAACTTAATGCCTGAATTAATTTTATTCATATGTTTCTCAGTTAAAAAGTTAAAATAATCAAAACTAAATTAAATAACTAAGATGAAATCTGTCAGAAAAAGAAAAATGGACTTTAACAATTGTGAAAGTTTTGATGGAACTTCTTTAGCCTCTAGCACTCAGCATTATTAATATTACTTCCCTTCCCACTGCATTCTTTTTCAAGGTCTCTCACTTGCAATATCCTTATTGTTAATTTCACTCAAAGTTGTTTTCTGTTGCCATAGCAGGATATGACAACACAGATATGAAATCCAAATTCAGGGATCAAGAGTCTCTCCTTCATGGCAGCATAATGTTTTTGCACAGCAAATGAAATCACATAAACCATATCTTCTACCTTTAAAAACAATATTCAGCACAATTTAGATAATTTATTTACAAAGCTTTACTTAGTCTAAAACAAGGCCAAGAACTACTTATAGTACCTTGTGTACTGAAGTGGTCACCCATTTCATTACTGACCATGTTCAGTGCTACTTAACTCCTATGATCAGATGAGAACCAATACTTTTATCATGATTTGAGATTTAAATATAGTGGTACTAATTATTACTGGCATAAGAAAAAAGTGTAAAATCTATTGGAAAGAGAAAACTTTCTTGTGAATTAGTTTGTTATATCTTAGAGAATTCATGCTGGCAGTGCTGAAGATGACAATGAATGGCCCCTACATACTCATGTACATATGTCTGGCATGTTGACTTAATTTCAAGAGCTATCAATGTTGATGGAGACAGGACTTGACACCTGCAATTACCAAACAATGGTATGCCTGGCACCTGTCATCTCTTGCACAATTAATTAAACATAGATAAACTTTGGAACATGTTTGGTGAATAATTATTGGAACCGACAGAAATATGAACATTTTTTGCAGGTTTATACTTGTAATGAAACAAGCATCTCTTGATAGTCAGAAAGCGAATATTTATACAATTTATACTGGTAATTGTAACCACTAAATCATGACAAGAACACTAATAGAAAAAACAGAAATAGAAGATACACTGATATTGAGAAAAAATATTAAGTTTAAATTTTATTTTTGAATCTTTGAAAATAAATTATTTAAAATAAATTATATTACAAATTTAGGCTAAGTTTATTTTCCTTTTATATTTCATTTAGTCAAATGTTGTTCTATACATAACAGTTTAACTTTGAGATAAGATTGCAAAAATTCTGTTTCTGTTAGTGTTAATCAATGATACAAAAGTTTTTTCTTATATATTTCAATTTGCTTGAAAGGATTTCTTTTGAAAACAGCAGAGTGGTGAAAATAGAACTGAGAAAAACATTAATTGTATTTTAGGTCAAAGTAATAAAAAAAAAATGTATATGAACAATTTTTTTTTATAAGATTTGATTTTTGTCTTATAAATACAAATTCTAAAGAGAAGAAAAATTGTATTCTTAGGGCAATATTTACATTTTTAATGAAAATTTGTATGAATTTCTGAATTGTTTTTGAAACCACCAGAAGACTTACTGTATCTAAGTTATAAGAAAGTTGATATTTATAATATGAGTCTAAGTAAAAAAAAAAATGGTATTATAAGGATCCATTTTGTTGTATTTCTATTTAACATGAAATGGCCAACTTACCTACAAGACCAGCATTTGTGTTTCTTCTATTTGTTTCTTTTTAATTTTCTTGTTGAAAGAAATCCAGAGAAGAGTGTTTTTCATAATTCTTTGAATGCCTCTTGGATTTTGGGAAGTGTTTGACACAGGGGATTTGGCAAAAAATCTAAGAGCATTCATGTTTCATAATCTGTGAGGTTTGCAAGCTCTCAACTGACAGAAAAGTCTTTTTGCTTCAGTCTGAAATCAGAAACATTTCCTTTACGTACAGCACCTGTGATTCTCACATAGTTAACTATTTGATATTGACCGTGCAATATGTTAGGGTCATTGTAGATTCGTCTGGATTGACATTAAGAGAAAAACAAACTAAACAGGTTCCATGTAATAAGAATATCAAGTATTTTTCTAGTGACAACAAACAGAGTATATCAGGCAGAGACAAGACACTGAATGTTATAATTTAAAATGAATCCTTATTGCAGATAGTTGCTTTCAAAATCCTTTTTGCTTTGGGAAGGTGGTTTATGATAAAATTTAGTTTCATATCATACTAAAATAAATTCTGAATTAATAAAGAAAAAATTAGATTTTGTTACAAAAGGGATGTAATTTTCAAACTAAAAATCACCTTTCATCCATGACACGAGGAGGGCTGGTCAGGGGCTTCAGATCCCTCACTTTTTACATGAACTGAAAACTAAACAGAAGACTAAATTTGTCTTCTTTACCTCAGTTTATGAAAATGTTGCTGAGCTGGTCTTTATCATTTGTTTAAAATCATTACTGCCATTAATTTTCAAAATAAATCATAAAACCCCATATTTTTGTTTGTAAAACCTTACCTTCTAAAACTTCTATATAAGTTTTATATGCAGACAAAGTCTATAGGTCTCCTTCCATAAAATAAGTACAGATAAAACTAAAAAAACAAAAAGGTGTATTTAAAATCAAGACCAAAAAAATATTTACAGTAGGATAATCAATCTTTAAAAAATATTCATTTCATGAGGATCAGATAAAAAATATAGAATCAGGAATCATTAAAATTTAACGTCTGACTTAGCACCCACCTCCTTCCCATACTTTTTTTTTATATCTGATTTAAACACCTAACATTTTATTCTGTGATGTCATGCCTGTTTTTGTAGTATTATACTGTTAATTCTCATATTTTATTTCAAGTTTGTTCTTAGAATTCTGTAGAGATAAGCTTATCTTTCCAGAATCAAGAGAGAAATCTTTCTTTGCTATCCATTTTACTTGGAGAGAAAGGATTTTGAATTTATCCTGGTAAGAATAGGTTCTCAATACATGACCTGATTATAATGAAAATACCAAAGGTGTTGTAAAGAATCATAATGTTAAAGAAGTGCTTTACCATAAACTGCACAGGAATTACAAAGATAAAAATGTTTATAAGTATAATTATTTTTTAACCTAAGCTTACATGAGCATTTCCTTTTAAACTGAGATTTCAAAACAATTTATTTACTTTCAGCAAGTTTAGTGTCTGCAATAAAAAGCCTAACAGATTTAAGAATAATTTTATTTTCTTACCTACACATTTATCAAGAGTAATGATGCATTTAAAATGCCTTTATAGACGCAAGTAGTTTTCTAGATTTATATGATCAAGTTTTTAAGAGGGTATAATATGTGTTTTATTAAGTTCAAATATTTTTAAACTTTAGATTTAGATATTGCAGACTTAAGTCTTTGTAAGAGTTTTAATATGAACTTCAGCTAGAAGACGGCTAAAGTATAAAAATTATGAGTTTTATTATTTTAGCTTATTCATGCATTGCCCTAAAATTGTTAGTGTGTTTAAAGATATGCAGTTTCATTAAGCAATAAGCAAATGACTAAATTCTCTTTACTAAGCCAACAAATTATTTTAAATGAACTTGACAACAACAACGACAACAACAAAATGAACATGCACTTATATATTCTATTTTTCCTTATCACAAGGGAAGCCAATCGCAGCGCTTTCCTTGGACATTATTTTAATATGGTAAATTGATATACCATACGATAAAAAATAAATACAGGACAACATATAAATAATTGTGTAAAGAACATGAATAGTTTGGGTTTAATGTTTCAAATGCTGTTTTATTTATTTCAATTTTTCTGTTAAGTAAAAGAGAGAAAGAAGGAGAAAGAGAAAATGAGAAAGAACAAAACAAAACAAACAAAAATACACATTTAGAGCTTATTTTATTTTTTGACTCCCCCACACACAAAAAAAAAATTCTCAATAAAAAATAAAAAAATTATCAATTGGGACAAAAAAAAAGAATAAAATAATAATAAATTACCAGAAAGAGTGACAAAAATAACCCCTTGGAGATAACTGGGGTAGAAAAAAGAATGAGGCTGTGAGGGATGAGGAAGATATGAAGAAGAAATAGGGAGTGAGAAAAAGGTGGGTGGTGGGAAGGAACACCCAGGATGATTGTTTTTTGTTTTTTTTTTAGTTTGTTTTTTTTTCTTTCTTTTTTTTTTGCTTCTTTACTTTTTGTTACTAAATGTTCCTGGTTTTACAGAGAAGAATAAATATATCAAGTTGTGCAATATACATTGTAACGAACAATATAGAAAGTACACCTAACTGATGATAGGAAAAACAACAAAAAATACTTGACAGAATTTGAGGTTTCTAAGTACTTCATTGAAGCAAAGACAAATGTCCAAAACAAAGGAAATACTCCTACCTTTATCCAGATGACACTATATATACATATACATACAAACAAGCACACATGCACACACATATGCACGCACATTTTTAAATGAACTGGACAAGGAATTATGAAGTAGTTTCAGAAGGAGAAGGAAAAGTAGGAAGAGGAAGAGGAAGAAATAATTAAGAAAGAGCTCTTTTTTCAAGAAAAATTCTTTTTTATTTTTTCAACTGATAAAAAAAAAGAAACTGAAAAAGAAATAAGCTATGATATATGGGGCATATTTGGTTTTTCTTGATTTAGTTTTCCATTTTTTTATTAAAAAAACGAAAAAAAAACCCCAAAAAACCCTCCCCAGCACTGTGATGATTTTGGTAGCCTCAGTCTAATGGTAGCAGTGGTAGTTGTATTAGTATTAGTACCATGTACAATAAATTTTCCTACACATGAGAAGAACAATGACCAGGCACACTAAAAAGAAGATGACAGCTTAAAAACAATATGACCCGCCACACGTCACATATACACAAGGTTTTAAAAAAAAAAAAAGGGAAAAAGAAAAAAGGTTGAAACATTGATGGACATAATTTGGACAGGATATAGATGAAGAAAGTCGGTTTGCATACTTATACGCAAAAAGCCATGCTTGCGTTGGCTGCCTATGGAAAAATGCTTAATAGTACCATGGTGACGGACAGAGAAAAGTCAGTGCTACATTCAGGATTTTTCAAGGCAAAATTAATAAATGGAATGCTTCCAAGTTCCTAAAATTAGCAACTGGGTAGCATCGTCCACAACAGGACGTTTGCCAACCCAAGTTAACTGCAGGCACTGGGCAGTGGGTGACCACTGCGTGGGCTGGTAGTATAGGTACCATTTAGTAGAACACCACACGGCATATAAAGGCTAAGCGCAAAAAAAAAAGATACTTTTTTAAAATATCTTTTTTTTTAGATAATAATAATAATAATAGTAATAATAAAGATGAAAGATTGAGATGGGGTTTACAATCAAACAGATGAATAGACAGATAGAGAAGCCAGAATCAATGAGAAAAAAGGATTAATTTCTTCACTTACAGGATGCCCATGAACTGGTCACAACAGCACACACACATATATATATAGATATATATATACACACACCAATATACTATTATGCATATATATATATATATATATATATATATATATATATACACACGCACACATGTACACCCATGGTGTATGTATATAGATAAATATTCTCTTTCACACATACATTATATATATATATATATATATATATATATATATATATATATATATATATACACACATATATACATATACATACATATATATATATATATACATGCATACATACATACATATATATATATATATATATATACATGCATACATACATATATATACATGCATACATACATATATATACATGCATATATATATGCATATATATATATATATATATATATATATATATATATATACATACATACATACATACATACATACACACACACACACACACCAATATACTATTATGCATATATATATATACACACGCACACATGTACACCCATGGTGTATGTATATAGATAAATATTCTCTTTCACACATACATAATACATTATATAATATATATATATATGAATCTGTTATCAACTGAATCACTTTGTCTTTGGTATTGTTTCATGATTAGTGCCCATTTTTTCATTTTGTGAAGAAAAAAATCTTTTTTTTAAAGAAAATAACAGGAAAAAAGTCACAATAGAAGTACAAACTTACATTTGTTCTTTGTTTAAATAATATTTCTTTCCTTTTTACAAAACTGTTTTCTTGTATAGGGGGTTATGAGTTTATTTAAATCTTGGTATAAATTTATTGTTTTTGAAAACAATAAAATCAGTTGTATTGTAAGTATGCAAACAATAGTACTATTAACTTTATAAAGTATTTACATCTCTATAAGTGGGTTTGTTAGATAATACTGCTATTTTATGTGGGGATATATTTTAAAATTGAATACAAATAAACATTTCATTTGCATTATTATAACTTAACTATATGTTGTTATTCATGTTTTTCATTTATATATTATTATTTTTTCTATTTTTTTCAATGCTTTTACTTTTGAGTGAAAAACAAAAAGCAGATCAAGGTGAATCATTTTAAATTATACATTTTAGATAGATTCAATTAAAATTTATATTGGCAGATATGAAATTATTTGCATACTTGTGTTGAAAGAAATGCCTGTATGTCTGTTTTTGTTTATGAATGCTGGTATACACACACACACATACATATTCATCTACGGACGGAGATCGCAAACATTTTTCATATCCTTTTTTTTCCCAACTCACACACACATACACACACACAAAAAAAGGATAAAACATTAATGCTTCATTTCCAAGTTTCACGAAAACATCCCAGGGTGCTTTATATAAAAAGGGAATTTACTGTAACCTTTTTCTTTCCTTTTAAAATATCAAAGACAAAAAAAATGTAAATTTTTTCTTAGAATAATCATTTTTTAAATTACATTTTTTTTTCCATTTTGATGCATCTGCATGCAAGCTGGCCAACAATAATAGCTTGTTTTTTTTTCAGCATCGCCTAATGATCATAAATAATAATAATAATAATAATAGTAATAATAATAATAATAATAATAGGAAGAATAGTGTCAATGATGATTATATATTAATAAAAGGCATCAGTGCCTAAACAAAAATTGTTACACCAAGTAAACAGAGAACTGTTCCTTTGCTATTCCCTTACCTATTCAAGCCCTCGATGTGTTTTGACAGCCAGCTTGTAAAAAATATAAGCATCACCCAAAATCATGGAAAAATCTAATTCAGCAGATTGTTAAAATCTTTCTTAAGAAAAAAAAAAAAATTTTGATGAGCATCAATCTAGCTGACCACAAGTGAGAAACTGGCTGGCGGGAGCAGATGTATAGGTGAATGTTAACATAAAGACCATAAAAGAGACAGCAGACAGTGTGGTCAGATACAGCTATTAGCATTGGACACAGATCAATAGTAACAAGATGCTACATATATTTTCTTTAGTTATTAATAGCAAAGACAATCAGTTTAGTAAAATTAAATGGGGCACTATAAAGGTGTTAGCAGATGTCAGATTGTTTCTGTAAATGCAGGGCTAAAGTGTACAGACTATAGAATGAAGTTCATATAAGTTGTAGCCAGATTTGCATTTGAAATAATGTTTTGTTTTGGTCAACATTTCATTAGGAAGACAACTAAGAATAAAGAATTTAAAATTAAAAGATGGGATTCTTCTTGATTCCTTTGGACAAGCATCCTTTTCTTCTCTCAGTTTTATTGTTCCTTTCATCTTAATGTTTTAGGTCAATCTTTGGTTACACTCAAGTAAAATGTAAATGAGCAGAATTGGTCTGATTTGCTGAATGAGTAAATGTACCAACTAATCTGGCTCATATCTTTCTTTTTTTAATAACTTTTTTCGTTTTGGCTAAACATTTTTAAATGCCAGAATAGTAGGAACAACAAAGAGGATGTTAATCAATAAGAAATCAACAAGCAACAATAAGAGTTAAACTCAAAGAAAAAAAATGGTGCTAGGTTTATTCTAAGAAACTTTTTTTTTCTTTTAAATTCTTGGGCAATATTTTCATACATCAGATAATTATATATATATATATATTTTGTACATAGTATATAAATATATATATACATGTTATAATATAAATATAGATATATATCCATTTCCACAAATGCATATATATGTATATAAATTTGTTGTTATTCAAAAGAAAAAATGTTCCTCAGCTGTATCATTGGAGAATAGCACCAGTTTCTCTTCTGATGGCAGAGGACAAGGAAGGAATGCCTGGGATTGTTAGCGATTTACCAGTATTTCAGGTATTGCCACCTTCTGCAATATCTGAAATGTCTTGGAATAATTGTATAGCACCAATTGGTAAAATTTTATCTCCTTTTTGATGTATTTCTCATGGAAGCACTTGCTATTTATATATCAGATCTAACAGTAATAACTATTAATAAAGCAGAAGTAATTTTTCCAATACAAAAATATTCATTCCCATGGTCACATTTGTTTTTGTTTTTGCATTTTTAAATTCTTTTTTTTTTACATATATTTTTCACTATTTTATCTTTTTTACAATTTTTACTTTCAGTTTTTTTTAAGGTTTTTTTTTTAAGGTTTTTTTTAGATTTTTTTTTTTATTTAATTTTTTGCAAATAGCATTAATGTAACCTGTGGATGGATCAACCTTCATTGTGGCCGCCCCCTGTCGTCGCCTATGATGTATTTCTTATTGTCGCTCAAGAGACAGTCTGAAGGTACAGATGGTCGGCAGGATGTCTTTTAGCACTTTATATATATGTATATATATGTATATATGTATATATATATATATATATTAATTATTATTATAAAAATTACACATCAACAAACATTAAAGTACAACTCCATTAACGTTCAGTTTCTAGCTGTGACAAAAGAACTTAAAAATGAACATTACACTTTGAAACATTCAACTGAGTCTGAGTTCTTTAAAAGAAAATTGAAAAAAAAAGTCAGTGATTCAAAATGGTGACAGTTAAAAAGAAATTTTCTTTTAAAGCAATAAAAAAGTAGTTTTCTAATTCTTCACTTATTTAATAATCTCATGCAGTCAATCAAGGCAATACTAAGACATTTCTACAAGCTATAGTAAGTTAACATTGTCATCACATCTTTCTTGAAATCTCAGGTGAATTCATGATATATGCTGATTTCAACCAAGTTGGCTCTCATTTGGTTTGAAAAAAGCCATCACATTGACAGAAATAAACAAGAAAATACATAAGAATATGTAAGAAATAAGACAATTTGGATATTTCATCTGAAGTACAATGTTTTTTTAAATATTTACAGGTGCAAACTCCTCTGAGTCTCAAGTTTTCTCTCATTTGAGGCAAAGGAATGCACAAAAATATTTATCAGATAGATCCAAGAATTAAAAAGAATAAAACTTATGTTAATGCTTACAGATGAGTGACTATTGTTGTACATACTACAGGCAACTGTGTCTAGTCAGCCTTCCGTAATCATTGGGCAATAAGATTATTTGGTTTAGAAAATAGAAGGATCAGGAAAACAAAAGCAATTTAAGGAGGACATTTTTAAAATTCAAGAAAACTTATAAAAACAAATTCCATCTTTTACATTTTGTCAAGGAGACTAGTTTGCAAAGAAATATCTTGTAGTAAATGTGAACCAAATGTATTTCTAAGAAAAAGTGCTTTCTTAGCAAAATACAATTTGATTCCAGATGAAATAAATGCATGTAGTTATCTCCCAGCCAATAAACTAGGTTATCAAGGTACAAGGAGATAACACA
This sequence comes from Acanthosepion esculentum, assembly GCA_964036315.1. Lineage (NCBI taxonomy): Eukaryota > Metazoa > Mollusca > Cephalopoda > Sepiida > Sepiidae > Acanthosepion > Acanthosepion esculentum. The sequence goes on along the minus strand of OZ038501.1, from coordinate 6,978,937 downwards.
GGAATGTCTCCGCTAACATTTATTACCTATCAAATTCAGAACCCAAAACTAGTGATGAGTAAAATCAACATGGGTTGGAAGAGATTTCCTTTGATACTGAATTGTCCTGAGATAAAAATATATTTAAGTATATATCACAAAAGTAGACAAATGAAAGGCTTTGTTTCTGGAATTATATTGGAGATATAAGAAGATCTCATCCTAATCTAAGAACAGTAGGCAACAACAATTTGTTCAGTATTTAAAATAAATAAAGTCAATGGAAATAAATTAATCACACAGCGCCACTGTTCTGCAAATTACTTCAAACATCATTCCGTGGAATTTAGATTCTACTATTTAGTTTTCTGGATTAGAATTTGAAAGAAAAAAAATGAGAAAGTTGTAATTCTTCATCCCTGCATCACTAAAAGTATATAACAATGATACATGGTTTATTGGCTACAAGATGTAATGCTAAAGAAGTCTCCTGATGCATTCTGGGAGTGAAAAATGGATTTTGCTCTGATCAAGTTCTGAGGGAAATACTTTATTAAATGATAATCAAGTTGTATATTCAGAGCAAGAAAGCAAAAGCCCTTGTACAAGAATCTACATGTATTCATATCAACCATTTCATCTTCATTTGGTTGGTAATAATATCTATGAGATCAAAACAATGAAATTATTAAATAGGTCTGCCAACATGTTCAACACTGACTTATTTTCTTTCTAGTCAACAAACACATAAGCAAAGCAAAGCAACAAACAAAATCATTCCATTTTAATTGGTCTCAATATAATCTCCCTTTAAATGTACAAATATATAAACTTGAAATAAAAATTGATTTTTCAACAGTTTCTGGCTAATTTCAATAATTTAAAAATTAAGAGAAATATATTATTTCACAAAGTAGTCACATCATTGAAATAAATTTTACAAGAAACTGCCAAAAACAAATTATTATTACAAATTTATACATGCAAATGATGTTCATTAGTAAAAGGAAAATGAACAGTTTAGGACATGTTCAAAATGAACATGGAAAACTGAACTTAAAACCAATGTTCCCTTCTGCTTATCAAAGTAATCAGCCCAGATAATTCTGCATGACTTACTGAATTATCAGGCCAAGCATTAATGAAAGAAAAAGCGAAAAATATGTAATGAAATTTTCCTTTCATTTAGCAATCAAAAATAAAAATAATCTACAATACTTAATATAACATTTTTTGAACTAGTGAAATGCAAACAAAAAGATTGATTAGCAACTTTGTTGAGGAAGAAACTCTCTTGGCCTATTAAGAATCATTCCTCAAATCCTGTTACTTTAGGGAAAGCAAATCATGCTTGAAAAATAATCTTTAGCATTTGAGGCTTATAACTCCAAATTGGTGCATAGCTTTAAAAAAGTATCTTAAGCAGATGTACATGTTTATAGATAAACCCAAGAGCAGAAGTGGAATTTGTCTTCTCTATCTCTCCCCCTCTCTATTTTTCATAGGTGCAAGTCAGTGGCCTGATGGCAAAGTGGGCCGACTGGACATCCTGTGAATTAAATACAATTAAGTGAGCTGTGTGGATATTAAAAACTGTCAATAAAAACACAGCCTACTAACAGAGACAGAGAGAAAACAGCACAACACAAGGAAAAGTGAGACCTGGATAGAGTTTAAGTTGCTTTCACTCTTAAACATCTTCAGTAAATTTTTTCCCTTGCTTTTTTTATGTGTGTTTATCTATGAGAGAGAAAGAGAGAGACTAGAAGGTCAGGAGCCAAGGCTGTTGTTCAATCCTGTCCCAATAGGAAAAGGGTTCCAGTCAACAAAGGCTTTTCTGCATCAAATGGAAAAACACATACACACACAAGGAACTATTTCCCAATCCACTAACAAATAAAACAAAATTAAACATGAGCATCTATAAGAAACATTAATTATTCTATTTGCACACACACTAAATATTCCCTATCATTGTAATAACTTTATTATTTAATTTTAAAAAAAAAATAAATAAATTGTTGAATTTTTTAAAAATACTTTTAAGTAATGAAACTTGTAAAATTTTAAAAATATATCTTGATTGAATAAAGATTCAAACTAATTCAAAGGAGTTTCTTTTTATCATATAAGCTTTTTGAAATTTAGTTTTTAGTCTTTTATATTATTTGCATTTTATTGAATCTAAATTAAATATAGACAAATGCTAATGATTTTTAATTCTCATTATTTTGTAAATTTTATATAAACAAAAGATAGTAGGTATTCGTAAGTCGAGATGCAGAATCTTTAATTTTACAGAGCATATAATCCATAATGCAAAAGCATTTTTATATGAATAGAGATTGCTAACAATTTCTATTTTCTTTTAAATCAATTCTGGATTATATTTGATAAACCTTCACATTTGTTACAATTGATTTTATTTAATTTTTTTTAATCAGCTTAAATCTGAAAAAAAAACAAACAAACTGAAAGCCTTTTTATATATTTTTAAACTTTTATATTTGAATAAGCATGAGTATAGTGAGTGATTATTTTATAAGATTAAAATAAAAAATGCTTATTTAAATATTCAAATATATTTAGTTTCCTTAAAAGACTGGTTCGTTAAATGAAATTACTTTACTATTTTCTTAAGTAGCAACAACAAAAGTGGTAGCAAGCAGCTACCTACCTCATATTTAAGTTTTTCTTATATAACCATATTTTAAAAATTCCATCCTTGTATAAACTTTAAAATAAAAAAAATTCTAGTTACTTTTTTTCACTATTAACTTCTTTGACACAATTCTTTTTACTATTATTTTATCACCATCTTAACTTTCCCCTATTGATATCCAATTATTTTGAGGCTATTCCACTAGTCCTATAAAGCTGTAAATTTTAATGAGGACCCAGGAAGCCTGCATGGTTTCAAAGATTGCATTCTTCTGATGAAATAATCAGATTGGAAATAAAGAATTGAGGATATAAAGAAGTGGATTGTATGTACCAGTTATTTAAGTCAGTTGCCCTATGTTTAACTTGAATCTTCTGGTGCCAAAGTGTAGTTAAAGAAAAAGAACATAGAAATAATAAATAAGCTGTACTTATAATAGCTGTGATTACTGTAAAAGCTTTGATTAAGGAAGGTACTACTCTTGTAGAACTACAAAAAAATCATGGGAATAATATTTATAGGGAATTGGAAATTCTTATTTTCTTATATAACTATACATTTTTTAAATTCCTTCCTTGTATAAACTTTAAAATAAAATCTAATAATATAAGAGAACACTATCAAAATGATATCGCATGAGGCTTCTACTTTAACTTAAGAATTATAAAAGAATGTGTTGCCGCCAATATGCAATAATTTGTGTGTGCGTGTGTGTGTGTGTGTGTACTATATAATACAAACATATATAATAGAATATATATATTATAGAATTGGAATTTAAAATTATATAATATGAAAAATATTTAAAATTAATTAAAAAAATGAGAAGATGAAAACATTGAGAAAATAAGGAGAAATCCACAAATACAGTAAAGCTATTACCAGGAATACTACAACTAATAACAATAATAATCATTTTGTTTTCTTTCAGATGTGATCAGTCATTCACATTTACTGCAGTGCATTTGTGTTAGTCTTTTATGCTTGTATTTCCACAGCCATTTGAAACAAAAAACAGGGTTTTTTCCTACTTTATGTAATTGTCTTTCTTTTATATTTGCTTTCATCAATTGTTATAAATTTCTTCCAGAATTGTATATTAAATTTAGAAGTTAGCAAGTTAGGAATCACAGCACAGCCAACTTTACTGCTATCAATATTTTATGAAATTAATAATCAAGAAAGTGGAAGAGAAGCAGAGAATGTCTATGCTACTAGGGGCTTTTTTTTCTTCTAGGTGAGATCACTGAGCAGTTTCGGCTAATAAAAATAATTATGCTATATTCTTTTGTTACTTTTCTTTGTCTTTCTACCAACCCTTAAAATTATACACTCATTTTGTTTCTTTTTTGCTACCAAACACATTTAAGTTTTATGAAATTTGCATAAAGCTAATCTACAAGAGAAATAGAAATACAAAAAAGGTTTTTTTTATCATTTACTCATTTTACATTTTTTTTAATATGAATTTTATATGCTGAATAAAGTCACACTTTCTCTTTCATTCTTTTCTCAAGAAATAGAACTTAAATATGTCATTGAAAAAGGTTTTTCCTATCAAATAAAAAAGAAGTGTAAAACTATCCTATTTTCCTTATGAATACTAAACCAACAAAACGTTATTACAATTAATCAAGACAATTTGTGAGATTGATTGAATAAATTTCATAAATTTGATATGCAGTTTTGATCTGGATTCAAGAAAATCACTCAACAGTAAGACTGTGAAATTAATAAAATATTTTAGTCACACCCTGACAAGTAAAACATTAAAGTAAAAGAAAAAGGCAAACAAACAAAACAGGAGAAAACAGACTCATGAGATTTCAAAGTGTAAGTTATACGAAAAAATAAAAACATCAGCAGTCTCTGATAATAAAGCGGCAACTATTTTCAATGAAAATAAAAGAAAGAAAAAAATTCATATTTTTGTGCAGTGTCACAGGCCTTTTGCAAAAAAAGTTTGCTTTTATTTTTTACGCAAAAATAGAAATTCTCACATAAATGTTTCATTTTTGGCTTTGTCATCATATTAGTGGTTATCACTGTCATCATAGTCATTATTGTCGCCGCCAATTATGAAGAATGCTAATTCACTTTGTGTATAGTAACCCTGGCTAAGGTTCCTTTTTTTCTTTTTGTAGAGGGAGTGGGGTGGTTATATACTTCATCTCCATAACCTGCAAATTTTTATCAATTTAATGATCGGATCAGAAAAACAAATCAACAATAACAAGCAATGGAATGTAAAAAGTCTGCAGGTAATTTGCAGTGAAAAAATAAACAAGTAATGCCATTTCTCTTCACTACTATCAAAACTATGAACATGCACGGTTATCTCCAAGAGCTCTCTCACATCCAAAGGTCAGTTACCGTTCAAGGCAGTCATATGCAACCAACTGATCACAACTTTTGGTAAGAGCTCGAAACATGTATTGGTGTATTTCTCAAGTGCACAACTCTCCTTCAGACCTGTCATGATACGAACTCAAGATTATCTTAATGATAAAGGCACTACGGTAGGACTAGCAGCAAAATTGGCCATTTTCTTTCTTCTCTGGCCCAAAATA
>OZ038501.1:6921226-6968726 GCA_964036315.1 Acanthosepion esculentum | reverse complement strand
ATAGTGTATATCTAAGAGTGCTGAGATATTCTAAAACATGGAGTGTGTGTATATATATATATATATATATATATATACACACACACAATAATTTAAAATAAAGAAAAAAGGGACACAAATACAGACAGATAGATAGATAAAGAGAGAGTACAAGAGAGGGAACAAAAAAATTCAAATAGCCCACAAGAATGATTGTCATTAGTTATACCATTGACCTTAGAAATGTAAGGATTAAAAAAAAATGTGTTGGTGGAGGACAAAGTATAACTGTCTACTGTTTTCTTTGAAGTAAAAAAAGTTACAGCAGTAAAGCAAGAACAGGAGTCACTGTAAAAATGGAGGTTTTTTAATTAATTTAAATTATAAAATTCTGTCACTACTTTCTTCTTTATTTCTTTCCTCCTTCCTCCTCCCCTCTCCAAATTAAGAAATTGGATTTGATTTAAACAAGAGAAAAGCTGTTTTACTATTTTGTAACAGGTCAAGCAATGAGTAGATAGCAACATGGTGTTTAATAGATGAAGGAAAAAAAGCAGCCAGATATTTTTAAGATATGATACTAGTTTTCTACTAGAGGGGGATCTATAAAAGCAAAGGTTTTAAAGAAATGTCTTTAAATAAGGTAAAATAAGTACAATTATTATTATTATCATTATTATTATTATTATTACCAGAGGTCTGATAAAGCTGTTTGCTAGCCACAGTCAGTCGGAGCACTTGAGGCCGGAATGTGACGGTGGGGGCCGGCCAACCCATGGGGTTATAGGTGGGAATAGATGCTGCTGCCCAAGGGGAGAATTATCAACTATGGACATGGATTATTAGAAATTTCTGATAGATCCTAAAGGCACACAAGACAGCAAATAATATATTAGAACCATGGTGTCTGACTGCAGCAACAAACAGCAACATTCTAAACCCAGGTAGGAAAAAAAAAAGATTATAATTTCTGCTAAGATTCTGCTGCTGCTGCTGCTGCTGATGATGATGATAAAAAGATTACTAAGACTTAGAAATTAATGGTGTATTTTTTTGGTGGGGGAGAGGAGGTATTTGAAAACAACTTCTGGGGTTCATTCTTCAATCATGTTAATTTACATTGTTTTATAAGGAATATAACAAGGAACAAACTATCTAAAACACTGTGTGGACACATGAGTCAACAACAGGCCCATGAGAAAGCAGAGCAAATTAAAACTTTGCAAATGATTATAAACAAAATGCAAATTAAAAATAAAAATTAGATCAGCATAAAAATGAAAACATTTCAAGACAGAACATAGAAAAGAGAGAAAGAAAGAAATGCTAATCAAAATGTATAAATTCAATGTTTGTTTTCAGTTACAGATTTACAACTGATCACACAGCTATAAGAAAAGTCCTGAGATATATACTTAATTTACCAATAATTTTCTTTTTTTTCTTCTCTTGGACACATATCAACTAACAGTAATATTTAACATTTTTTCCAACTTTTTATGAAATTTTTCTTTAGCTGAATTAAAGTTTTGTTGTTTTTCATTTACTGGTTTCTGCTGTTAACAAGAGGGAATATCTATCAACAGTAAAAATAAAAAGGAATGAGAAAAGTGTTTTTTGACATAATTTGATTTAATGTATTTCCTTTTGTTAAATAATATTTAAAATATTTTTAATCCATCATTTTTTTTCTTATCTAAGCTCTAACTTTATATTTGCTAATTGAATAATAAATAAATATCTAAAATAAAAGAATAAAGAAAACAATAGTAAAGTACTCATAGGAACAAAAATTGAGCCATTTATTTAAAAATAGATAATGAAAAAATAAAACTAAAGAAAATGTTATGTGTTTTTTCAAAGGCCTATCAAATTAACATTGCCCAAAAGTTTGAAGTTTTAAAGTTTAAACAATGTTTTCCCAGAGCAACAGCCTTAATATCTACATTTCTCAGCAGCACACCTGCTCAGTTTCGGAAGACAAATTCTAATTTACAATAACTATACATTCAGTCCTAAAGAGTAAAATTGAAATTTGTATACAAACATTTTTTTTTGTTCTGTTATATATATATATATATATATATATATATATATATAAAATAGCAGTAACCATGACAAAGAATAACTTACTTTGTAATAGGAGACACTTGTCAATGGATAAGAGAAAAGCAATGTTATTTTCACAACCCTTTCTTTATTTCATATTTAAAATTTTTTCAATTCAATTTTTTTTTGTTTTCCACCCCCAAATTAATAAGAAATCTTACAATTAACAATATTCTTAAAAAATGTTGTTTGCTGACATAAGCAAGATAAGTTAAAATCAATTGTTTCTCCTTCTTCCTTAATTTTACCAAAAAGTGCAAAAAATGATCAATTTTAATTCCTCTCTTTTAAGATTTTCTCTTTGTCATCTTATTTTCAAATAAGCCAACAGCTCCACACTGAGAAAACCTTAAAGAACAAATGAGCAGCACATTAAATAAATAATTCACGAGAAACTTCAAAGTTATCTCCCTTGAAGTTCAGACATCATTTTTATTTTTTTTCATTTTTTTATTTCTTTCTTTCTTTCTTTCTTTTTTCTTTTTGCACATTTAAATTTGGTTTTCTTTGTCCTGCATTGTTCCCCAACCCTTCAATTGTTTCAGGAATAGAAAAAATAAATTAATAAATAAATAAATAAATAATAAATAAAAAATAATTATTATATAGCTTACTGCTTTTGAAAAATTTTCTGGAGTTTTAGTTAAATTTCTTTTTTAGCGGTGGGAGTGCTTGGGATGATATAACCATAAACCACCGTGAGCCTATAAATACACCAGTAAACGTCTGCAAAATTCATGTCTCTAGTGCATGTATGTATGTATAATGTATACAGTATATCTGTATTCATACATACATGTCTACATACACAGAACTATAATCCAGACATCTGTTATTGACCAGCTGACTGGCAGCTGACCATGTTTGGGCCAAATCCTGCATGAAAATTAGGATTGAGTAGACAACCTGATGTCTTTTGTCATCAAGGGACAGAGTTTGTCATGCAGACAGACCTCAATAAATATTGTTATAATGGTGGTGGTAGTAGTAGTTGTAAGAGTAATGATAATAATAATGTAGTGGGGAGGAGGATGAACAGCTAAAAGTGCCAATTGTTATGCTGCACCCCTCACCACAAAAAAATGCCATAGTCAGATCTGCATTCCAGCTTAAGGAACAAGTATTACAAAATACACAAACATCTTCCATTAACTACATACAAAATTGCTGCCAATTAAAAAAGTAATAAAAAATTATATATTAATGACTAAAATTGGAATGTATATGAAATTTCTGTATGTTTTTAAATTTTTCAGATTTTTTTTTTTTTTTTTTTTTCTGAGATCTCACCACCATTCTCTTTTACGAAAGTAAAGAGGATAATTTTTTTCTATTCAATCCAGATTTCTTTCTTTTGGTTGTTAAAGTCCCTCTGCCAAATGAGATCTAGAGAAGGTTAAAGCTATCAAACAGGTTTACCCCAGTCAACTAGAAAACTAATATTTATTTTTTTTCTGCACAAGGAAGAAGAATTAGTTTTGTAAGTAGAACTTTAATAAGTGTCAAAATGAAAAATAAAAATGGGTTATACATTATTCTTACAATGGTGAAATATATTGAGATAGTTACTTATTAGTCCTTAACAAAGTTTGCAAATGTTGTCTTTTTCTGCTAGCAAAGTTTTGCAGAGCAACAAGAAGAAATAATGGAGAAGTGATTTTCAGTGCTCTATGTTCATAATTTAGGTTGCCTTTCTGAACCACCGGGGAGAAAAACTGCAAATCCCATACATGACAAATTAATCTCGGGAATTATGGAAAGGAACAGAATATTAAAAGTTCAACAGTGTCTGTGTGTGTGTGTGTGTCCGCGTGTGTGTCTGTGTGTTAGAGAAATTGAATAAATATATTGCTAAAAACAGAATATAAAATAATTCTGGATGGGTGGGTGAATTAGAAAATGAATCAATATATAAATAATGAAAACGATAAAGTTGTTTATAAAGTTAAGCTATCAGAAATGTTTATATATTTCATATTATGAAGTTCAAGATGGTAGTCATTTTTTTTAAACATCAGATATATCTGAAGTAAAAACTTTCTCAAGTTTAAATGAAAACTAGAAATAATAATTTCTATTTTATAAAAATAGTAAAAAGACTGTGAAGTCATGGTGGTCATTAAATTAAGAAGGAAAAAAAGGAAGAAAATATTGGAAAATTAAAATGAAATCTTTATAAGAATACAAAGAAATATTTATGTAAATACATATATAAATATAAACTGAGATTGAAAGAAATCAAAGAATATCAATGAGGCCAGTAATGTAAGTTTTTTTCTTTTGATTAATGCAAGTAGACAACAAACTGAAATAAAGTAAAAGGGAATTTATCAAAATATACTAAATTGAAATATGCTCAAAAATAAACATAATTGATTTAACAAAAAAGAAGGATTCAGCAGGAAGGTTTTGAGAAACTTCAGACTTTATAAGCAAATAAATGTACCAACTACAGAGTAGAGTACAAAAAGACTTTCTCACAGTCTTAATGGTTGCTCCTTGGCTCATCTTTGAGCTAATCATACTTGCAATGACAAGTGATTTCTATAGAAGAACCATGACACTAGTCCAAAAGTATATTTAAAGAAAATTAAATTGATCTTTTTTTAATAATAATAATAATAATAATTCCTCCTTGTTTATTATATTTTGAAGCAGATAATTCAAAGAACAGCAGTAAAAAAAGATCCTAAGCACCCCAATTAGGTTTTCAGCAGTTGCATAGAGTGCATTCAGCAGTCATTGGTAAATATTAGTAGCCAAGAATAAGAGGAAAAATTCAGATTAAAAGAGAGAGAAGAATAAAAGCAGTTGAAAAAAGAACAAAGTATTGAATAGAATAATGAAACTGATTACAGTAGCAATGTAATAAGAAGTCTCCAACATATAGACAAATCAATGAGTGGGGAAAATGAGAAGTCAAAGGAGAAACACCTTTAGATTTGGTTCTCATTTATTTTTCTCTTTTTGCATTCTTAATCTGCAAGATAAATAAGCACAATGTCCTTACTTCATGAATAAATCCATTTAACATAGCTATAGAAAATTAAACAATAAGTCACTGCTGACCAAATGTCATCATTCTAAAGCAGGTAAGTTAAAGAGTATTGTGCATGCAGTCATGGACTTAAAATGACCAAATCACTGGGTGGTTAGTTGTCTACAAAGAGTCATTAATATCCAAAACAGCTCACAGAAGAAATGTTAGTAATTCTCTATAAGAATGGACTAATCTATATATACCACCACAAGATTTGCAAAAGATTGGAATGTCATTTTATATGGAAAAGTAGTTTTGCAGAAATTTTCCTTTGTTATACTTAACTGCTCTTTCATGAAACAATAAACATTTACTGTCAACAGTAAATTCTCACAGAAATATTTATATAAATAAAATATTCAGCAAGTGGTTTACTTTTTCTTTTTTAATTGAAAAACTCTAACAAAAATGGAAATGCAATAAGAAATAAAGAAGAACAAAACAAAAAGAATAAACAGTGTTATTGAACCTAAAATAAGCATATTATTTTGCCAGTAAAGAGCAAATACCAGAAAAAACAAAAGGAAATAAAGAGTATATATAGAAAAAGATTTAAAGCACAACATTGGAACTTGTTTATATTTAGATCAGTGAATATGAAAATTAAGTAATAAAATTGATAAAAATGATTTTGATAGGAAAAAGTAAATAAAACCAAAAAGTAAATTATTATCTTAAAAGTGTCAGTTAAAATCCCAACCCAAGTTTGTTTATTTTTAATGGAATTATTAAATAAATTTCTTGGTGGCATTACAGCAGTTATAGTTAACCAGAAATATTGAAAATGAATCAGCAGTGCTATCAGAAATAGAGTAAAATATTCTAATATTTGATTGGAACTTTTTTGTTCTTCAGCATTTGAATAGGAAACAATTACAAGAACAATATCAGCAGAAAATAAGACATGCAAGCATATTCTGAGTGAGTTTCAAGAGATCACACACACAAAAAAATAAGTTAATGTCAGTCAGAATGAAGGATATAAAAGACTGTGTCATCAGTTTCAATCAAAGATGATGATTGAAGAGAATTAAATAACAAAATGACCAAATATGCTTGGTATATTAAATGACTGATGTGAATCAGTTTCAGCAGGAACAGACAGATAATAAATCAGCAGATTATATATATATATATATATATATATATATATATATATATATATATAGTGAGAGGTTTTAAGTGGGACCACCTTCCATAGACTAAAGCATATTTTGTTAAGTAAAAAGAACCTAAGAGAACATAGAGCACTGGAAAAGTTATATGTGATATATTTTTGTTATAAAAAGTGCATTAAGTCTAAATGAGTAGATGATAACTGTTTGGTGAATTTTTAAAATCCAGTAATGCAGAAACAGTGCTAACTTACTAATGACAAATTTCACAGGTCTTAAGTTAAACGCCAGGCATGCCAAAAGGAAAGAACACCCAGAATACATTATATAGTCTCTGATTCAAAGTTGATGGCTAATAATTTTTTATGTCCAGTATTTATAAACATTACATAATCATTTCCAACTTATAAATAGACAAAACAAATTTAAAAAGAAAATATTGTTCAATTTTCTAAGCAGAATGTAAACTATAAGTACTATTCTTGAAAATGATATTCTAATGATTATAATTAGTAAAAATTATATTACACATTCCCAATCAGACTTAAGATTATTATATCTGTAATAACAAATATTTACATCAAGAAGAATTAAAATAAATAAATAAGAATATTAATGAAAAAGAATCAATACACCTATCAAAACTACTAAACATGGATTCACTATTAATTACCTAATGGAAATAAAATTATCAATAAGTTTATATTAAAAAATACTAAAGCAAAATTTAAAATAAAATCATTTCTAACAGTGAGCATAGAACATATGATAGCAATGATATATAAAGAAAAAAATCTATGCAATAAAGTTGAAGTAGTAAAAGAAACAATGTAATGGACATAAAATGATCTTTTTAAATAATGTTAACAAAAAATATATATAAAATTTTAAATATATGTATTTACATAAAGTAAATTAATTTTCTGGGAAATGTGAACTTATCCATTAAGTTATTTTTTTTTGTTAATTTCCTATGTAAAATTAAATTATAAGAAATTGGATTTTTTTCCTCAACAATATTCTGGGATTCTGTTAGAGATAGCATGCCTGTTTAAAGGACTAGTTGAAAATCTGGAATAACCCTTTTGATTTTTATGTATAGCAGATGGATGGAAACATAATCACAGCTGCTGATAAGCTGTTAAGCAGCCATAATTGTTATAATCAGTAAAAGAATACATTTATTACATTTACTTAGTATCACAAAAGATAATGAGATATTCTTTATATACCAATGGTCGAGTAATGAAAACATTGCATGAACAAAAATGACAAAGCACTATGGAAAAGATGAATTTGAATAGAATGACAAGTGGATTGCGAATAACCAACAATACGGACCAACACACAGGAATGGCGAGTATGAAAAAGCAATTTTTCTTTTCATTTAAATTAATTATTTTTTTGTATTTGTCATTCAATATAAAAAAGAAAAACGTTAAGCCAGCAAAAAATATTTAAACAAAATACTTGTTCCATTCCAAAACAGAATGGCTGGTGATGCCAAATAGGTAGGCTGTGTTTTTCTTCGCTTTTTTTTTTTTTTTAAATATATTTTAAAACTGATTTTCTTCCAATTTTTTTTTTTTTTTAAATTTCTTCCACAAATTTCACTTTTGAAACATACCGGGATTTGGAATGACAAGAAATTTTAATTTTTTTCTTTTTTGATTTGATGTTATGGCTATGATATTTAAATGAACTTTATGATGTGATATGTAAATCTGCACATGGCTTATTGCACTCTTTGACCTTGTGCCAGGTAATTTCAGCATGAGGAGAAAAAAAAATGACCTGTTTTAAGACCAAAAAGAATTCCCTCCCCTTAACACTTGATTTGCAATTTACCACCCATTTTTATTTATTTAATTAAAAAAACTAAGTTTTCGTGGAAAAATAGAATAAGGAAAAACAGTGGGGGGATTAAATAATAAAAAAGTGAACAAACTAGAAAGGTAACATGAGAGAGAGAGAGAGAATAAAAAGTGAAAAGTAAAGAGAGAGATAGTGAGAGAGAGTGAGAAAAAGGAAGTTACTTTGGTTTTGTTTTTATAAGATTGTTGATCATTACAAATAAATAATTCTCCCCCCTGACTTTTCATATTAATTTTTTGTTTCTTGCTTTTCCTCTTCTACTTTTCCATGTTTCTTTAAGAAGTTTTAGTTTGTCTTTAAGGCTTCCTATTCTGCAGCGTCATCTTCAGGTGAATTGCTTTCAATAACATCCTGGAGAAGCTCGTCCACGGAATCACCCTCTGCACTTATCCCCTTCTCTTCAAAATCCAAGTTCGGAACTAGAATAGCAAGCATACGGACCACGTTGCCGCGCAGTGTCTTCAACTTCTCAGCATGCTTGCAGTCATCTAGACCATTCACGTCAGAACACTGCTGGCTGTGACCATTTGTAGGACCGTGGCCATTACGTGATGACCGTATGCTAAGATCCATGGCCTGGTTGGAGCCATTATCCAACGGCTCCATCTTGACAGTTCCTCTTGATGCTTGGTATTGAAGAGTTCCGTGATGATGTGCAGGGGGAAAGCCTGGGCCCGTAGGTGGGCAAGGATTTTGTAGGAGATCAGCACAGTGGGGCGAAGAGTGGCCGTTGAGAAGGTGATGTTGCTGTGGACTAGATTTCAATTGATTCAGAGTGTTGTCAAGGAAAGAAGCCTTTAAAGGCTCAGTGAACTTGTTAGATAAGTCAAGACCAGCAGTTAAGCTTTGGTTGAGAACGGATGTGGGTGGTGGCAGTTTAAACATGGCCAAATCAGTACCTGGGACTGAAGCGGTCATGTAACCTACTCCCCTGTGTGCCCGGTGTCGTTTTTCTTTGATGTAGTAACCCATTCTGCCCTCATGTTTATTGGTTATGTGACTCTTCAGGCTATGGCTTTGGCTATACTGTACTCCACAAGCACCACAAATATAGGGACGTTCACCTAAAACAGCAACAAAACAGAGAGTTAAAGGAGCATGAACAAAACAAGAAAATTCATATCACAATAAGATCCTATTTCAATACAGTAATTTTTCTGACACAATATTGTTTAAATTCCTAAATAAATGTTATATTTCTAGTTTAACAAAAAGACTCAATAGAAAAAGTTTACATTAGTGAGATTAATTAAAAGAAAGAATTAAATGATTAAAATAAAAATTACAACAAGATTTATTAAATGATTCTAGTGTGTGTGTGTAAGTGTGTATTATATATATATATATATATATATATATATATATATATATATATATATATATATATATATATATATATACACATTTTCTAAATAGCCATAATATTGATAAGAGACTAAAATAGGATAAACTATTTTTTTAAATATTATATGATATAATGTGATGATATAATTGTTACCTCATTTATTAGTAAAAACAAAATTTGATATGAATAATTAGTACCTTGAGAAGAGAAAAGATTTATATTATGAGCTTCATAAATTTTTTTACAATAAATGAAATGTGCACACACACACACACACACACACACACACACACTAATGTAATCTTCCCCTATTGTGGCTTTAAAACTCTACATCACTCTTGTAAGCAGTCAAAGTTGAACAAAGTAATCAACAAAACAACATATAAGCACACCAACACTAAAGCAAGGCAAAATAAAGGCATCACTGAACGGCTGAGAAAAGAACATAGAACATAAGCAAGTTGATTACTTATTATGAAAATAGGCGCACACATGATTAAATAGTAATGATAACGAAAAAAGTCAATTGGTTGTTGCCTGCATAAGAATTACAATTCATGGAGAATAGATATTCAACAGATAAACAAATGTAAGACTGAAAGAGCATTGTAGATGACAATGTTGGGGAGCATCGCGTGGTGGACAAGCAAATGTAAGCTCAATCTGAAAACAAACAGTTGAAGATAACAAAAAAAATGAGTTAGAATAACTACATGAAGATGACAGTTTATTTATTTATTTATCAGTTTACCTAAAGAATCAATATTATATTATCAAGCAGCCAACCTGCCTCCCCTGCCTGCTATAGTTTGTTGACCAATGCAAACAATGTAGCAGAGATATTTGAGGCAATGGCCAATCAATATTTAACAGAAAGAGCCATGTAAATATTTATCATCGTCTTAGACAAGAGTCTATATAACAAACAGTAATAATTTTTTATAAAAAATGTTTTATATTTTTTAATTCCTTTTGATCTTTTTTAATTACTTTAAGGGATCACATCTGATAAGAAATCTCTGCTTTTTTATCTGGTTCGGATGGATATTAATTATTTTACCCTCTAACACAAAATTTTAACCAAGAAAGTGTTTTATCAAAGTTAAATAGGCTTTACATATTTGTCATGAGATTACATTTTCACTTAATATCAAGTGAATAACACATTTTGAACAGTTGCTTCAAAAAAAAAATCTCACTATTAATTTATATTTGTTTTTTCTAACAATCATGCATAAAAGATTTTTCTCACAAAGATTCAGTGGAATAAAAATGAATTCAAGGTCATGACTGATGACATTCTATAATGTAATATACTTTAGTAAAAATAAATGGTCTAATAGAATGATGAAGATGTTAATTTTGTTTCAGTGATTGCAAAAATAAATTACTTTTTGCTTCAATTACTTTGAAAAATAAAAGCCTTAGATAGTATGCGTGTGTGAAAGAGAAATAGAGATAGACATTTTATATAAGAATCAACAGTTTTGGAAAACAACTTTTGTGATTAATATCTTAAGCAAGAAAATAACTAATTTGTTCTTTAAATAGAAAACATTTTTCTTATTAAAATTAGCTAATCAACAAAATATAAAGATTTCTAGATACATCCTAACAATTAAAATTGTATAATCAAAGAGGAAAACTTTTTAGTATAAAACATTTGTTTTTAAATTTCTTAAAAACACTACAGATGCGTGTGCATACATAAAACACAAAAAGAGAGAAATTCATTAAGCAACTGAAGAGAAAAGAAAAGAGAAAAAGTTGTTAGAAATTCAGCAGAAAGTATACAATACCAAAAGTGTTAGATGAATGTTTGATTCCCGGTTAAAAAAAAAGATTCTTGCAGAAGAAAGTGTTAGCAAAGGATTAGCAAACACATAGATACAAATGAAAGATACAGGCAGCATAACATGTACATTTTTAAGTAAATCTAGGTAAGAGTGTGTATTCACATACATACACGCACTTAAACAAAATGATATGTATGTATATATCAACACATCTACCTAAACATGCATAAATATTAAATTTTGAACTAAAATGAGATGAGAAAATTACTTGTATCAATGAAAAAAAATGATTCGTTTTAATTTTCTCATTCTTTATTGCGCTATCTTAGACTTTTAACCAAAAACATAAAATAGGCAATTTACCCAATAGATTTATGAAGTAAATTATTTTAAAAATATTTTATCATGAAACCAATTTGGAATAATCAATTATTTATGTTGCATATTATGAAAAAATTAAAAAGCTGATTTTAAAGCTCTGGCCAAATGAATGATTTATAGAAACTTTAACTGTCCTAATCCCTACCCATTTCAAGTACCCATCCCCCCATCCCAGCTGCCTACCACCACCACAACGCCAACGACAGCAACAACAACACAGCCGACGACGTGTACAGTTGGTCAATCTTTCATGTAAGAAACCATTAAGTGATACGTCAGCTTTAATGATAACAAAAGCAAACTCCACTTTGCCCCAAACAGTAGTTAATATCATCATCATTGTCATCATAATAATAATGACCATGACTGTTATTTATGATCATCTGGTTCATCATTGTCATCATTTTTGTTCTGTGTCAGCCATCACACACCATCACTGCAACCACCACCACCACCACCACCACCAACACCATCATCACCACTAACACCACCATCACTAACATGACACGAGACCCAACCCAGTTGTTAAACATCCATCCATGCTGGCCAGGGAGCACCTTTTGTTTGAACATTAAAGCTGACAGAACAATAAAAATGTTCTTACATGAAAGACGAGCCAGATTCTTGGTCTGCACAGAACCTTGCAATTTTCCTGAAAGTGGAAGAAAATGTAACAGTCAGTATTGGTCAGTATTTCAAATCTTCAGTTCACCGTTCACAGAGTGGAGGAAGAGGAAGAGAAAGGAGAATGAGAAGAAAAATAGTAATAGCCAAAGAGACAGAGAAAATCAGAGGGCTGTTGAATTTTTTTTGTTGGGGGGATGTCCATCTTTGAGAATAACTAAGAATCAAAAAGAAGGGATGGGTGAGAAGAAATAAAGAATTTTGGTTGTGGCTTATGCCATCTTAGTAACCCTGTGAACAAAACCTACTAAAAATATTCTCTAACAATGAGGTACAGGGAGAAAGACAATAATGAACAATAAAACACAGACATTATAGAACTTGAACTCCAACTTCCATAATCAAATTTAATCTTATATGTCTTGATTTTCTTTTTAAAATGTAAGTTCCTTCATTTTACTTTACCAAATGCAAATTAGATATTGTAATCTAAAATAGGCATAAGGCAGGCTTAGAGAAATAGAAAAAGCAAATTTAGAGAAATTAAAAAATAAACAAAAATGCACTAACACAAAAAATAATGACTAATAGAGAAAAATATGAAAAAGAAACTTGTAACAAATGAAAATAAAATTTCAAATGCTTATAAAATTATAGTGACAAAAAGGAAACAATCACATACACACATTTTATGCAATACCTTTGAATTTATAAAAATGGTAGATTTTATCGAAATTCTATTTTCTAAAAAAAATTCAAGCTTTATATATTTGTTTTTTTTTTTAGTTCATGCAACAGAGGAAATATAGGGATAAAATATTGAAAAAGAGTTAATGAGCTGATCATTTGGCAGAATTAACTATACACTTCAGTGTCATATACTAGCACATGTGTAAATCATGACATTCTTAACATCATACAGAAATAAGTTAGCAAGTGGCAAAAAATTAAGTAAAATACAACAAAGTAAAATAAAAGTAAACACATAATTAGTATAAGAAAAATTAAGCAGATAGCTAAAAAGGGGATTTGTTGTTGGTTGTTTTTCTCTTAAACTAGTACTCAAGTTGTTTTGAATAGAATAAATATATTTTGAAACATTATCATATAGAATAAAATTGAAATAGGCTTATTTCAGTTATCAATGAAATAAGACAAACTGTAGAATTAAACATCAATTTGAGAAAACACACATCTCAGGGACTATTTAGTGAATAATAGCAATTTTTCAAATTTTTATCAATCTAGTTGATATATTTCCTATTAAAACAAATTACAGAATTCAAATGCATAACAGAAAATAGGCTTCAATTATATTTTTTGAATAATCTATTAAAAGTACAAAACTGTATCTATTAGATAATCAAAAACTCAGGTAAATGTTCATTTCTTGTTAAAGTCTCAGAGTATTCATGCATGACAGTTCAAAGATGACACATCAATTTTGGATACAGGATCATGTCAGTGCCAATGTCTTTCTCTTTGATGCTATCTAGTAATAAAAGTAATCAAACTAAATAAATTAAATATTACTCTAAGATAAAACTATTTTTTGATCTATAAAAAATTGATCTGAAAAACCAATTGAAGCAGAACTAGAAGTAGTTCTTTTCAAAAAGAAAAATACTATCATCAAAAATATGATATACAATAATAAATTAATATCCAACAAGATATATATCAACTTCTATTTTTAATGAAATATACTTATAAAAAGAAAAAAAGGCTATAAACCTTCTGCTCATGTAGGTCATCCATTTTTCAAAAAATATTTAAAACAAAGTGGTTTCTTAAATTATAAATGTTTAGCTTACATCCTAGAATTTTTGTCATCATTAATAATGACCCTCTTTTTCTTTCGCAATCACATGCATGAATGCACACATAAACAAATGCAATAAGATAATTATTTAATAGTAGCTACATTTTTATAATTAAAAATGTGGAATGACTAAAGCAAATCTTTAAGAGATTAAGAAAAGCCAAGGAGAATTTATAAAAGCTCAGTCTAATTTCATTAAAATTTAATGGATTTTATTCGTTTTAGGTAGTTTGAAATTAAAAGGGATAAATTTTTATTATATGAACCTAAGAAAATTTCTTAAAGAATCAAAATATAATTACCATGAAGAAAGAGTTTAATGCATATTGTTTATTAGGGAATAGTTTGTAGAATCTGTTGAGGACATTCACTGTAGCTAATAGCTCTGTAAATATTATATCATGTTGACTTTATACTTTCCTTAAAAATGAAGGTTTTTATTTTTTTTAAAAAGAAACTATTAACAGTAGCAACGCTTTCCTATAAGTAATATGCATGTAACTTGAAGGAAAGCAATTATTTTATTAACATAAGCAAAAACAATAATTCAACAATATACTTGAGAAATCAGCATGATCATTTTAAAATCTTTAAAAATTCTAAAAATGTTTTCATGCAAAGATTTTTTAGTAAGAATCTGAACTGCAAATTTTTATCGAAAAACAGAATGTCTTTTAAGTAAAATCTATTTTGAAGAATGTTTAGGTAACCTGTAAGTTTGGGTTTACATTGGTTTGCATAAATATAATAAAAGTAAATATTGTTAAAAATTTATGTAAAATATATATTAAAGCTTACAGAATCAGAAATATGAAAAGGGGTTATTTTATTAAGGAAAAGAAAGTGTTATATATGTACAAGTAAATGATGCTTTTTCTTGAATTAGTGAATGATTCAATAAAAAAAATCTAAGGAAAAAGTTTTTTATCTTGAAATTAGAATTAGGATATGCAATAAATGGAAATTAAAATGAGTGCCTGAATCCTTTAAGAAAATGGTATCATGTAAAATAAAGTGCTATCAGTCACCTGGGGAAACTGTTAAACCATCTATGAATAAAGAGATAATGAAATAAGAGCACAAACAAAATGCAGAAATTAAAACAACAATAAGTAAAGGATGAACAGATTGTCTTGGAATTTTCTTGTAACAATGACAAAAATTAAATTGAATAAATTAACTCCTGATGACCTTTTAAAATTGAAATGATTTTTGAATTTAAGGCAAATTGAAGCTTGAAATATAAATATGAATATTTGACATAAATATAAGAGAATAATCATTTTTAAATAAAAATTCTATATTATGACTATTATAAAAGCTATATCTAATCAAAAATGATGACTATTCTCAACAACTATTGCTAGAGTCAAAATATATATGCTGTTTTTGTTTTGTTAGAGACATCAAATGATACTATTGTAATATTTTAACATTGATAACATCCAAATTCTAAGCCACCCACACAATGTTTCCAGTAATGATATGAACTACATTATAATTAATCTAGTGTAGCAATTGTCAACCTATTTAAAACACAATTTATAAAGCCAAAGGAGTAAAGAATGAAATCAAAATTTCTTAACTCAGTTTAACATGTGAAATATGCAAATGTTTTCAGAAACCAATGCTGTAGTTACATTATGTGAGTTGTTTCATTAATAAAAATATACAGACATGTGATATAACCAATCCATTTGTAATTGATGAGAACTTTTAGTATATGCATTTTTAAGAGGCAACATTTGTATTTACATATCAGATGGTATCTTATTAAAGATAACATGAAGAATATTACAGCCACTTGCATCAAGTAGTTGTAATATTTAAATAAGAATGGTAAGAACAACAGTATTGATCAAAGAACATAGTACAAGTAGATGGATCTTGCAATGGCATAATGTAATACAGGGAAAGACAAAATCAGAGGAATCAGAAAAATGAGATCTGGTTTTAGCAATAATCTCTGATTGGATAGAAATTTTTTAAAAAATCATATTGCCAGTCTTTCATTGATGTGCTGACCTGGGAATATAGAAAGGGAAAGCTAAGCAATATGAAATAGTGCAGCTGTTGATGGACAGAGGAAAACTGATTTGAGAAGAACATTCTCAGGGATCTAATCAAGAAACTCAAATCACAAATACAATGGCAACAAATACAAGTCAGGGAGACAGACATCCCAAAAGAACAATGAGCAAATGATTGTAATGGCAGTTCAAAATAAGGAAGTACTATTTTATATTCATGAATAATTTGCCTCTTGTCTCCTGTCCATTTTGGATATCAATATAAACAGCTAGAAGCAGTTTGTTAAGATGAAATACATTTGGAGTATCTTCAGAGTTAAAGATGGAGTTCATCAACTCAAAAGCCAGTTAGATATCAAATCTGCTTATAACGATTACACACGCACAAACACACAATGACAATGATCATCATCATGGTAATGATCCTGATGATATAGAGAAAAAACATTTTTATTAGTAGTGGGTGACATTAGCTAAAGTTGCTGCTGCTGCTGCTACTTGAGATGGAAACATTGTCATTTGCATCTTCCATGAAAAAAGGCAGGGGCATAAAATGTGCCATACAGAGAAACCCATTATATTAAGAGTTATGAATCACTAGTCATCAATTTCTATTCAATTCTGAAAATTAAACAAATAACAAAAGCAGTCTATTTTTAATGTATTAGCCATATCTGAACAAAGTAAACAACTTCTTTAAATTGGCTTTTATTGATGATCAACTATTAGGATACAATTGTTAGAGTAAAAACAATAAACTTCATAAAAATTTGTTATTAGTCTGTTCATTTAAATATGTTTATTCAGATGATTAAAATCTAAAAAAATAAATAATAAAAATGAAAATTTGAGTATACAGAAAAATAATTTAAAAGTAAATATAGTAACTGTAAAATTATATTTTTTTAAAAGAAAAAACAACTAATATTATCTTATGAGTTGGGTTTTTAGGATTCTTTTTTATGATAGAATAAACAAAAATAATGAAAATACATTTCTTTAGTAATAAATACTTATATTTAAAAATTTTACTGACAATAACAATGATGATGATGATGATGATGATGATGCTGATTTTTCATTCGTGCCAAAGTAAATTGTTGAATATACTTTCTAAATATATAATATAAAATTGAAGGTTATGTTCATTTATCTATGTAAATTTTATGATTAGTAAAACAGGGTAAATATTAGAATAGAATAATTTTTTTTTATGAATACTGTAATTATGTAAAAACTAGACGAAAACATAGCCTTATAACTTATAAGCTCAATAAAATGCATAGTCAAAATTTTAAAATATATCAAATAATCCAAATGGGATTTAAATATAAAATAGAGAGAGTAATTAAATTGTTACTCATTCAACAGACTTGTTAAAGTGACTCATAATTGTGAAAGGTACAATTTCATATTAACCATTGTTCTGGAGTTTAATACTCAACAAAAAATTAAGAATTTATGGGTCTAAAACATCTTTTTAAATTTAATTTAATTCATTTTTTTTATCAAGTGATATTAATAAATCATCATTTTCATAACTTGATTTAATATTTTCCATTAAGAGAAAAAGTTAATAAATAGTAACAAATGAATAGCTGAGAGCTATAAATCCTTTGATTAATTAAAGATTAGAAAAATGAATTAATCACATACAGAGTAGAAAGTTATTACAGAAATAAAATGATTCTGACAAGACAGCACAAATTTATAGCTAAAGGTTTTCATGCTCTACAAAAGTGCCACATCTGAAGTTAGTTTTTTTTCCCTAAGTTTAGAAAGCATGAAAAAATTACCCACAGCTAAAGTTTTATTATTATTTCTGAACAAAATAAAAAATATCATTTGATATGGCAAGTAAGGAATGTTTGTCTTTTAAGATTATATTTTTAAGAAATTTATTGGAATTTATTAAAAACATCAGTCGCAGTTTTGTAATTTTCTTCATGCACCAATGAGAGATAATAGAATAAATGTGGAAAGAATTAACTGAGTAAGAAAGAAAAATAATCAATTTGATCTAATACATATGCATTTTATCATGTTTTAAGAGTTGCATGTACTATGGACATTTTCAACTCAAGTCTATTATGCAATCTAATGAGCTGCAAGCCAACTATTAGAAGTGGAAAGAACACATTTAAACATGCAATGCTGAATGATAATAATACAATATGATAATGATAAAAGAATGAAATAAGAGGATAGAGAAATTATCAACAAGGCATGACCATGCTGAGACAGATTTAATCAGAATTAATTATACACCTGGTTTCAACAATGGTACAAGTGATAGGTAAGTAGAAAGGCAGTTTAGCTACAGGTGGATGCAGCAGCTGTTTTTAATATAACAAGATGATATTATAAGACCATCACTTTCAATGTCATATAAAAGTTACTTTCAAATTTTTGTAATGTAAAAAGTTATTATATTGCCAAAATGAAAAATATAAAAACACTAACAAAATTAAAGAAACTATCATTTTTTAAAGCTCATTTCCTTTTTTAAGGCTACTTTAGAAATATGGACATGATAGTAGAGACTGAGTGTGTGTATGTGTGTAAATTCATGCACACATGCAAAATTGGTCAGTAAATAAAAGTTTTATAAATTTATTTATATTATGATGTTGCTTTTCAAATGTATCACAAAGAATCTTATTACAATTAAATAACTCCTTTCAATCTTAACTATAAAATTTCTCTGATCTGTGAATTTATTTCACTAAATATTTTAAGAGAAAACATGTAAAAGTTTAAGATTTTCTGGACGGAACAGTAACAGCTCAAAACTTTTTCATTATTATTCTATCCTAACCTTAAATATTTGAAAAATCTCAATTAAAAACAAAAATCATACTTTATCATGTTGAGTAATTGTTGCATTTATTTTGTTGGTTTTAAAATAAATGCAACAACTACAACATGATAAAATATTAATTTTTTAATTGAATTTTTTCAAATATCTAAGGTTAGGATAGAAAAATAATGAACAAATCATAAAGAATTATAGTTCATTTTTAAAGTGTGAAATTGTTGAGTAATAGTTTTAGATTTAATAATATATTCTAAAAACATTTTTCTGAATAATATAAAAAAACTTTCACAACTTAAAAAAATCTCTGTACATTCAACTAAGAATAAATTATTTGGGTATAAATTTATGGAAAAAAATAACATTACTATTTTTTGTACTCCAAATGACTTTGTTATTAAGCTAAAGTAACTATTTCAAGATTAGTATAGTTTGTGTGAAAAATAATATAGAAAATGGCAGGAAGGGTCATTCCAGACTACAAAGATATCATTAAAGAAAGATATCACAAGCAGCCACTTAGGTAGAGGCATTATTATTAAGTCATTATGATATGATTTTGACTGACATTGCTGTCACCTTGTGTTAAAAAATCCTTCCCAAAACCCAACTACACTACCCCTACAGCACTGCACCTTTAATCAGAAAATAAAGAATGGGGTAAAGAAGTGAGAAATAATGTGTATGTGTGCGCGCACACACACACACACACACACACACACACACACAGAGTAACAAAATTCTGAATTAATTTTTTCCCCTATCTGAAAAATCCATTAATCTACAAACGGATGTCAATGCAGGACATAACTGAAAACAAGTGCACTTTTTGAATACAGATTTTAATTAGAAAAATCTTCCATTAAAAAAGAATTTAAATTGAATTTTTTTTAAAGAACAGTGGAAAGGATATTAAGGAGTGAAAATAGGGGCTGGCAAGGTAAATTTGAGATTGAAAAATAAAATAAGTTTAAAATTAAAAAAAAAAAAAATTAAAATGAAAAAAGACAGTGGCAAAAATTTGGTAGGAGGCAGCAAGCAGAAAGGTAGTGATAGTGGGAGAGATAATAAAGTGTGCAGTAAAAGCTGTAAAAATGCTGTTATGCTGCATGCAAGTAGATGTGACAGGTAAAGAAGACAGATTGCACCAGGCCACAGAACAATAGCAGTGCAATAGTCACACACTGTACATGCACAGCAGTTCTTATTGCTTACAGGCAGGAATGGAATAGGAAAAGCAATGACCAAAATGCAAAAGAAAGAAATATATCTTCTGGTTAAAAGAAAAATGGACAAAAACAGAAAAAATAGGAAAGAAGCTTGGAAATCTTGACAAATAACTATGTTCATGAAACCTACAGCAATTTACTATGAAATAAAGTTACACACAGACAAATATGGGGAAAAAAACAAAAACAAAACAAGGGTGCTTGATCTGTTTTTCATAAATGTCAATATGAAATGCAAACTAGCAAGCAAATGATGTAGAATTATTTAGAAAATGAAAAGAAAGAAAAATCACAAAATCCATCAGAATGAAAATTGAGAAAATTGAACTGTTCATATGATAAAGGATTAAAAACAATGCTCTCTATCCTATATTCCAAGTACAAGAAGTAAAAAGGAAACAAGTAATAAAACTAAAAAGAAAAGAAGAAATGTACTGATGAATATGCATCCCAAAGCTATAAGGATTTATAAAGTCACTGAGACATGAATTGACTGAATCATGTCTCTGTGTAGGCAACAAGCAGATTTTTCAATTAATAAGTCAATTTTAATAATGTTATTCTAGCCAGTAAGGCAACGGATTTATTAGGAATCTGATAGCATAATCAGTAAAAAGATGGAGAACTCATTTCTTGTTGGGATGAAATGTAATAAGTTTAACTGTTTTCAAATACTGCCTGATGATATCTTAGAGGTATATTAAAAAAAAAAAAAAAATTCTTTGGTTTTGTATTTTATCTTACATTCATAGTTTTAGCACAAGACTGCATTTGTTTTGCTTTTTTCTCCCCATTTTTTGAAGGCAAACTCTTTTCATCTTTATCATATAACAGAAAAGTGACCCACTTTTGTTCCAATAAAAGTGGTATTTACGAACTCACAAAACCCTTGCTTGATGAAACTGTCAACTTCCTGACCACAAGGCAACAGAAATGAATACATATGCCAAAACCATTATAAAAAGTGGAACAAAAAGAAATCACCTTTTGTTCAAAAGAGCTGGATTAACGAAGTTAATGTCTCGTTTTTGAGGAACTTATTATCCATTTCAGATCGATTTATCTTGCCAGGCTAATATGATGTGGACCTTATCAGTCTTAGATTCACTAGTTTGTTTACAGGAGCTTAATAATTTCACATGGTAAAAGACTGCATTTTTCATCAAATGTCATTAGTTATCTATATTTAGTTAGATTGGATTAATTCTTTTTTATTGGATAATATTTCCTTGAAATGATGTTTTATACTGTTAAACAATTTTCATTTTTTATTTTTTTGCAAACATTATAAGCATTAAAAAAAAAAGAGCTTAATTTCATAAATACAGAAATAAAATTAAACAGCCAAATATACCTCCTCAAAACCCAAAATTTCATTAAAAATTTCAATTTCAATGATCAAAGCAGTAGTAACAGTCAATAAAATCAAAATGTAATTTAAATGAAAACCAAGTGAAAAGTTCAAAACAAATAACAGTTACAAATTTTAAATAATTATTCATGTTTAAAATAAATTTTAAAATGTTTTATTTTTTCAAAAGGTCACAATTATTGAGAATGATGAAATTTTGTTTTTCACTTCATTATGTGCAATTCTTTAATTTGTTGATTTTTGTAAAATCATTTCCAGGAGTTACACTGAATTAATATTTTCTTTGAAAAACAAAATTTATTTTGAAATATTTTATTTTCTTTGTTTAATTTCTCTTAAAAGTAAATCCCAAAAGAAGAAAAAATATATTTATGGATTAATTTAGTACTCTGGTGAGCAAAGTGACCTAAGTATAAGCAGCAGTTTTTTGTATCTGTCTGAAGAAGGCCAGAGCGTACAATGGCCGAAACGTGCTAAATATGACAACAATGATGAGGATGATAGTCCGAACAATGTAAATAGTGTAGCAGTTTTTTGTTTTATCCTTAACAGGAATGTTATTTCTAGTGTGTTACTGGTTGTGTTTTGACAAAACCTTACTATACTCTGATAAATTCAAACTGCAAATTAAACTAAACATATAAATTTTGAACTAGTCATATAAAGAAAATTTTCTAAATTTTCAAGTTTCTGAAGTGATCATATGATTTTGTTGCTTTGAAGTTTCTTTATAAAAATTTCAAGTTTTAGTTTTCATGAAAATACATCTGCATATAAGTATCAATTTCTCACAAGAAAATTATGAAAAGAACTTTAAAATAATATTTTTATCAATTTGTATTATATTTATCCTATCAGAATATTCTTACAATACTATTGACAGGAAGTTAATTAAGAGGAGTATCCTTTCAAAATGAACAGACTGCAAACAAAGAAAGACAAAGCAAAAATAAAAAAATGAGATATTTTATTAAATGGATTTACTTTCCTCAACAGTGCTTCCAGAAAAGTAGCAAGGAAAGAGAAAAATAAGTGAAAACAAAAGAAAATAAATGCTCATTCTGAAGATATACAAGGCATCATCTACGCAATGAGAAATGTGAAAACAGATGTCAAATGAAAAGGAAATAATTAACAGGCACTTTTTCAATAGGAGTTGATTGAGAAGTTACCATAATAGGAATATTCTGCCGGTTTTCAATATTCAAATCTTGAGAAGGGACATTACTGCCCCTTCTCACATCTCCTACTAAAGCTGATGAAATAAAATGAATAGAAAAACTTACAGGACGTTCTACCTTTGTCACCTTCAACACCATATTTTAGGCATTCTTCCTGAACATTTAACCCTTTTACGCTTTATTCTTGTTTTTAGATAATAAATCAGCTCTTAATATGATTACTTGAAGACATTAGGTTTGAGTTGAGAGTTTTGAAAACAATTCAGCTTTGATTCTTCAAGATTATCTCACATAGCTGAATTATCCAGAACAGATTTTAGCCAAAGATGATAAATATTTGAACAGGCAATTGTCATGGCATCAAGAGCTATTAATTTCCTAAAATAGTTGCACCAACAAATAAAGAATAGAAAGGCAAAACTTGATGTTACTGCTAAATATTTACAGAGGAATAAATTGTAAATCAACCAAAGTTTAGAATGATATTTCAGGTTTTAATTACTTCAAATTTTTCAATCTTAAAGGAAAAAAAATCTTCTAATTATATACAGTTGGGTTATAGTAAAAATTCTCAAGAAAGTAAATTTTTAATGACTCAAAGAACAAATATAATGAAATATTCAATTTCTCAAGTATTATTTTTTATTTAAATGATGAAAAATAAAAATAAAAGTACCATTACTAACAAAGATAGGCTAATTTAAGTTGAATGGATGAGAGTTCCTTCATTCTTTTTTTTATTTCTTATTTCTTAGAAGTTCTTTTATGGGGGAAGCTCTTAGTAATTTAAAAGTAGAAGCTTTACTAGTCAATAACAAAATAATATAAAGCATAGAATAAATAGAATATTAACTGCAATTAAAAATATCTGTTCTTCCTGCTGTGGCAATCAAGAATACTGCAGACACCAGATAAGGAGTGGGTAACAAGCATATTAAATTCTAAATTGTGAAGTAGAAAGTTGAGTGAAAATCATTTAAACATGCAGCAACAGTAAAGGTTAAAAAAATATTAAAAACACATAAAGAGTAACTGAACTGATCATATTCACTGGAGAGTGTGTTAATAAAACCATAGTGCAGTCTGCCAATTAGAAATTTAAAAAAAAACCTTAAGTAGTAAAAGGAAATAACAAGAATTGGAACAGATGCACATATACACACAAAGTGTGTGTGTGTGTGTGTGTGTGTGTGTGTGTGTGTGTGTGTGTGTGTGTGTGTTTATACAAATAAAAATGAATACACATGTGCAGTTTCTTCACAAAAAATAATGTGTCACACAGAATAATTCTAGATTGGATTAAATAAAGTTATTTATTAACAAGAATTGGTTGTTGCATATTTGAGAAGTTATAATTTTAATTTGGTGCTTCCTCTAAATAAATGAGAATGTTATTTCATGAATTCCAAATAATTCATTCTGCTTTTATTCTACATAATAAAAATTACAAATTTACCCAGATTTTTTATTTAAATAAATGTAAACCCTTTTCCACAATGGATAGATTTAATTTTGTGCTAAATTTCATAAAGCACTTTAGAAGAAAAAATTAAAACTTTTTCTAAATCTATTTTTCTTCAACAAAAGAGTTTATAATGCACTTTCTGTTTTGACACAATTTTAATTTCTAAAAAACATATTAAAGAAAAACTGTCTAAAATTTACATAAAGTTTATTTGGAAAAATGAAAAAAATACAAGTAGGTAAAAAGTTACCTGTATATTACAATTAAATCTGGTAAAATTGTGAAAAATAAATGAGATGCATAGCATGAAAAAATAAATTTGATTTTTAGATTAACTCATTGAGGTACAAATGATTCAGTCAGCATTCTTTTTGATTCAGGTTCAACTGATCTGTATTTGGACACTTAGAATCAGATCAAATAAAAATAGAAATTTCATTATAAGTAATCTCTCTCACTTCTATATATCTATATGAATATGTAACAAATGATGGTAATAGTTACAAAGAATAAGCAATGATGGTTATAGTGGTGGTGATAGCAGGAGTGTAAATAGTAGTACTGTTGTTTTAGCATGATACCCCTCCTACCAATATTACTCCTTCTCCTCCTTCTGATTCTAATTCAACCAATCGCGCTCTCTCTTCACATACATCAGCATCTCCATCCTAACTTCTAAATGAACTATTCAGCTTCAATTTCAGATACACAAGTAATAGGCTAGTGCAGAGATTGGTGTATATCTGTGTCTCAGATCAATGCTTAGTGCAGAATAGCAGCAGATGCATTATCAAAGAAACAAAAAATAAAGAAAATTTTTTTTATACAAATAATAAAAATAAAAGAGCTCCCATGCCAAGC
Organism: Acanthosepion esculentum; assembly: GCA_964036315.1. Lineage (NCBI taxonomy): Eukaryota > Metazoa > Mollusca > Cephalopoda > Sepiida > Sepiidae > Acanthosepion > Acanthosepion esculentum. Next base: position 6,943,687 of record OZ038501.1, on the reverse strand, counting down.
ATCTAACCAACCAGCCACTGAGTGAGACAGGCAGGCAGTGGAATCAAGCCAGCTACCACCACCACTGCTATTTATTGTCAGGCTCATTACTAAAGTTGCTTGCTTATTGATTGGGATTATGTCATCTTTATTTCAAAGGGAGAAATTTCCAGTTCAAATTTCAAATTAAAATTTAATCCATGTAGGAGAATAATAGTAAATTTGTGAAACTATTTTCTTTGAAGAAATCTTACTGAGTATTGTAGTAAAATTTAAATCAAGGAGAAAACTGCAGAATGGGAGGAATATTAGCTAAATAACTTATTACTATGGCCAATCTAAATAGAAAAGAGGATCAACTTCAAAGTTCATAAGAATGTTTTTAATATTTTCAAATTGAACTTTTCAAATTCAAATTTTTTTCTTACTCAAAAGAAAGAAATGATTCTTTCATGTTCAAGTGAAAAAGGAATTTCTGAAACATTGTCTGATTTGCATATTTCAAACTGAAATCAGAGAAGAGGAGGAGTCGACAGATGTTGTAGAAAGGGTGTTGGATTTAGTCGCTGTTTAAATACAAAAGAGTACTAAATTTGCAATATCAGAACTTTTGGGGGTATTGTCAAAGTTGTGTCCTATTTTTCATAATGGATCAGTGCATCTTTTATTTTGTGTAACCACATGCCGTCCGTATACAATAGCAATGAAATTATAATTTTAATTCTATTGTAAAACATATTCAGTTGAAGTGAAAAGCAGAAAGGAAGCATGTTTGTCTAAGACTCGGGTCTTATCTATTTGTGCAGTGTCATTAATACAATATTTTAAATTTAAAAAGCTTAGTTTTGAATGCAAATGAGAGAGAGAGAGAGAAATTGAGAACAAAAAATCTAGAATCAAATAAAACTGATTCATAAAAAATCTGATGCTGGGATCAATATATATAATTCAATAATAGAAATTATGATTAGAAATTAAATAAAGAAAATGACTTGAATATAGTTAAACATCAGAATAATACTGAAAGAAAGCATAATCCTCAGGTGCTGTCAGGAGAATATTAAATAGTTCATAAAAGAAAAATTAATTAATTTTTAAGCAAGACTTACAAAAGAATATAGCAATTATCCTTTCTCCTTTTCTATCTAATTCTGCTATATTTCTAAATAGCTGACAATATCTTTTTGTTGTTTTCGTCAGTGCTTTGCTTTTTGTGATAAATACTGTCTTACACTTTGTAAAAAGCCATCTGAAACCTGTAACAGTAGAATGTATAGTGATCTATGATGTAACTGCAATCTAAAATGGAGAAATATGAGATGTACCCATCTTGAGGCCAACTAAAAAAAATTGTGCTCCTTATAAAAAATAATTGAAATGTTTCATTTATCTGATTTAGTCATACTGATAATATATTACTTATTATTTTTAATATCCAGTAACAATAAGATACTTAAGACTTTTTCAATTCCTATAGAGAATAAAGTAAAACATGAGAAGTGGAGAAATTTAAGATGAAATCGTTTTGTTTTTCTAATTATTTTGTACACTACAAAATATGCTTACAAAAACATCCTAGTGTGTGATTATAAAGTCGGAGAAAAAAAATGCTAATTTAAGATTAAAAAAAAGATTTTCATATTCTGATTACATTTTTTTTTAAAATGGCTTGTTTTGTAAGTAGCTTTTGGGTATTATTAGAGACATAAAATCCAAACATAAAGACAAATTGTATATTGTATAATCATGGTCATTTCAGTATAGGATAAAAATCAGAGCAGTTTGTTATCAACAGCTATAAAGACATCTCCCACACAAAAAATCTGTTTGAAAGCTAACAAGCAACACTTAAAGTGATTATGACAGGATAAAAAATTACAAGAATAACTGAATAAAAGATATGCAGTGTGATACAAATTTGAGAACAAATCAATATTTGTTAGTATGGGGATCTGAAAACATTTTGATGATATCAGCAAAATGAATTGCAAAGAAAAAAATGTGAGATAGCAAACCCATATGTAACAGAAAATGAGTATGTTTTTCTCTGATTACATGCAAGACCAAATACGTGATAATATGTCAGGAAATTTGCCACTTTATTAAACTTGTTTTTGTTTCTAAAAAAATAAATACATTTCTTTATTCTGGCAGCAATTGATGGGAAAAACCAAAAAGCAAGTAAACCTGTGACCAAATTTACACACGAAAAAAATGGAATTCTATCAAAATGAAATTGTTATTCACAGATTAAATAACTCCTAACACATAACGTGATTTAATGTACTAGAAGTTTGACAGTTGTGATCATTATCTACTTCTTCCCAAAGCACTGAAAAATGTGTGAAATTCAAAACAAGACAAAATATACACACGAAAAGCAAAAGGCTTGTGTAGTTATGTCTTACTCCCTTTAAAACAACAAATCAGCATAAGAATATTGTGGAATTTAATTACTGAGTAACCAACATGCAAAAAGGTAACAATTTAAACAGTACATATAGATGTACAACATCTATGAGTAAGTTTATGAATGAATGTATACATATGCACATAGATTCACACATTAATAAAGGATTCCAATAGATAGGCTTAAAAATAGTGCATGCTTTAAAAAATCAGAAAATAAACAAATACAATAAAAAGCTTATTTGAAAGAAATATATGTATGATTTTTGGAAGTTGGAGTTAAAGAAATTAAAAGTGTATTCAACATCATAACTGTAGACAGCAATATATATATCAAACATATGGTAAATAAGTGAATTCTTTTAATGGCAATGTGTGCACAGTGCAAAGACAAGTGAACATATAGACAAAAAAACAGAGAGTGAACAGAATGAGTTAAGTGTGAGAAAGACCTACCCGTGTGAATCCGCAGATGGACATAAAGATTGCTTTGATGTTTGGTTGTGTAAGGACAATGTGTGCATTTAAAGTACATATCCCCTTGCACAGAGTCTCCCGACTTTCGTTTGGTGTTATTTGGTCCTTTCCCATGATGGGTATTTTCAATGTGATTTTCTAAGTTCTTTTGTCGACGGAATGTTCTCTCACAGTACTGACATTTAAGGTAGTCCTTCTCTCCTTCAGTTGGACTGCTAAATTTGTTAGCAAAGACTGGAAGGTATCGAGCTGCCAAATTGCGGTCCATAGGATGAGTTGGAAAGGGAAGCGGACCAAGACCATTGAAAGGGGAGTGTAACCACCCATTCAACTTTGAAGGCATCAAAGCAGGGTGTGGAAAAGCAGTATCACCACTATTGGAAGCCAAAAGATCAATTGCATTGTGAGTGATTTTTGCATGCTCTGGAATGTTGAGAGGGGGGTGTAACTCATGATCCTTCTTTTCTGGAAAGCATGTGGACATAGGAATCATTTGTCTGCTGTCATCGGCCAAAGATTTGTTATCTTCTTCTTCAACAGTCTTCATATCAATAGTTAAGGATTCATTCACGGGATCTTCTTCACTTTCTTCACTGCTCAGACTGCTATTTTCCTTGATATGTTGCATCAGCTCCTCCCCTTCTTCAGCAAAAAAACGACCCTCTTTAACATGATGCAGGAGGTCTTCGTTCTCCTTGCCAGGATAGCTACTGTCTCGGATTTTACTGATAATATCTTCTAAGGAACGTTTCCGTCGTGATTTATGTTTGTCAGCAGACTGTAACAAGATACTGGGACTGTTCTTCATCTCTATGTCATCATCAGCAGAGCTCGGACTTGGAACCGAAAGGGACGATGAACCATTCTCAATCGGATGTTGGTCAGGTGGTTGGTCTGAAGATGGTGTTTCAGGAACTGGTGGAGTGCAAATGGAACTTGGATGACCATTATTATCGCTAGATGGTGGCAGTGGCAGTTGCTGCTGCAGTGGTTGTTGGGGTAATTCATGGGGTAAATCATGGGGTAGTTCATGGGTTAACTCATGGGATAACTCATGGGCTAACTCATGTGATAACTCATGTGGTGAACCCATGGTTATATCATCAGGTACACAATGACTAGAAGAGTTGTCTGGAGGTGAAGCCTCAGGTGTGATTGGCCTGGGGTCATGGAGATTAAGGGGCTCTGAGACAGGTGATCCTGTAGGTGCAGGTGGCGAAGGGGTCTGTGCAAGTGGCATTGGTCTCATGATGATCGGCTGTGTCTGAGATTCAAGTGTAACTGGCCGTGCAGTGGCAGTGAGGGATTGTGGAGTTAGTGGAGGATCTACAGAAAGCTGTCTACTGTTTGGAGTGTCCATAGACAATGACCGAGGAGGTTCTATGGTCAGAGGTCTTGCAGGAAGAGGAGGTGATTGTGCTTCAATGACCATTGTTCTGGGTGTTTGCTGGCTTTGGAGGGGAGTAGGATTTCGCATATAGTTGGGAGACTCTATGTCCATCATTCTGATCGCTTCCTTTGTGATTCTAGGCACTGGGCATGGTTCTGAAAAATTTTAAAAAAAATGAAGATTAAGAGGAGAGCATAATAAAGACAACAGGTGCAAAAATAAACGTGACTAGTCTACAGGAAATGTAATTTGGCCACTATGCCAATATTAACTGTTTTTTAACCAATTAGGTGCAATAAGAAATTTTTAATCTGAATGAGATATGTATGTATGTATGTATGTATGTGCATATATATATATATATATATATATATATATATATATATATATACACATACACACACACATACATACATACATACATACATACATACATACATACATAGGATAAAAATAAAATGACTACTGCATTTGAAATCAAAAACAGATGAAAAGCAGAATCAGATAAGAAATTTTTTATTAAAAAATCAAACAATAAAATGCTTTTAAGGCAGTGAACCACAGAAAAAATTAAAAACTGTCACTCAATCCAAAAGGTAAATATCTGAATGGGATTGTCATCAGCAGGAGATTACAGACCTTTTTCCATCGATAGAAACATTACAGGCAAAAACTATTTGAACATGTTAGTCTATTGCTTTATTTATACACCTCTCCAGAAAGATTTTATAAACAATGATCTTTCAGCAGGAAGTTGCATCTGTACATTACTCATATGTTGTCAAAGAGTTTGAGATGAAAAAAAAAATTACCAAATTGATGGATAAAAAAGCAGGACCACTGATTTGGGCAGCAAGAATCCTTGATATCACATCTCTAATTTTTCTTCTTTTTTTTATTTGAGGCCATAATAAGAATGCAGTTTACAATAGAAAACCCAAAACACTTCAAAACTTAAAGAATTTGATGGAAGACTATACATATTTGTTAACATCTGAAATATGTGAAAATACTATTCAAAGTTTTCATAAAAGATTATCAATTTGTGTTGGTAATGGTGGCTTATCTGTTTAGAAATACTTATTTTACTTATTGTTTGGTTTATTAATAAAAAATTATTTTATTTTTGGACTGAAAAGTTACAGAAGAGTTCATCTACAAAACTTCACAGTTGAGATGCTGAATATAACATCAATCAGCACTAAGTGACAAATTTTATGTTTGTATTAATCCTATATATATATATATATATATATATATATATATATATATATATATATATATATATATCAATTTTGTACACTACAAGAAGAATTCACTACATAAAAATGGCAGAATTACTTATCTCCATGTAGTGGATTCTTCTGAACACAGAAATTATTTTCTGGAGACATAGAAATCATAATTATTCAATAGTAAATATAATGTTATTGAGTTTCATGTTTTGTATTTAAGAAAAATTGGATATGTACAAGAAAATACAGAGCAATATAGAATTTTTGATATTTTATAAGTACAATACAATTACAAAATTACTTATTTAAGGCCAACTAGTGAAATATGAAAATAATAAAGGAACAAACATGCACTGATGATCAATAAAGAACAATGGCAAAAGTGACACATAAAATAAGTTTGGAAATATTTAAAATTGTCTAAATAATTTATTTTTAATAAGAGTGAAAGAAAAATTGTCATTGTTAGCAATTAAAGTTAACATAAAAATAAGAATAATTTGTTGTAGGTTAATTGTTTCAAAAGAAAATAGTGGACTTGTGGAAAAACCTGGTACAAACTGTAATGTTAATTAGGTTTTGCTTTACTTGAAGAAAAATGAGTAAAACATAAATATTTTGTGCAAAAGTATGAACCAGCACATGACTGACAACTTTGATAAAACGTAAGATGTCTAATTAAACAACTTTAAGTAAATAATTCCAACAAAATTCAGGATGATCCTTCCTGTTCAAATTGCTAGACTAGATACAAATGTATAAAAACTGTTCTGGCACACAATTCTATTTTAAATTTATGAGGAAAACAAACTAAACAAGGACAATTCCCAAAATCACTTCAAAAAGAGTTCAAGATCAAAAAGCCAAAATAATGAGTTCTAACAAGATTTAAATCTTATAAGATGACTATAAATAAAGTTTAGAGTAAAATTAAAAAGTAATAATTGATTGTAATGGCAAATATTATCCTAAAGAAGCTGAAAAACTAAAGCAAAGACAAAAATTGATATTTATGCTTTCAGAGTGAAACTCAAATAAGTGGCTCATAAATAAATAAGAAATGAAGAGTTTTTTATTTTAATGATAAAGAAGGAGCCTGAATGTTAATCTTTTAAAATACAGGAACAAAAAAGAAAGCCAATTATTTTATGGTTCTCTCTTTAAAAAAAAATGATACCGAGTAAATTGATATGCCTTTGTTTAACATCACAAATGTGATAAAGTCTAAATCACAAAATCCTATACACAACAAAGCAAAAATATACAAATTTAAAAAATCAGATAAGAATTTTCAGAACAGAGATTTCACTAATGCAAGAGCAAGAAAATATTTCAAATGGACAATTCATAAAGAATTCCCATCTGATTTGGATAAAAGACCTGAAAATCAGAAAATATTAGGTCAGTTTCACTATTTTCTTAAACATTAGTAGTTAAAGTAATGGTTAGATTATAACCAGTCATTGTGATCACCCACAGCACTACATAATAGCAAAAAGACATTTAACTGCATTGCTCATATCTTGCCCCATCACAATAACTACAACTGGAAGCCAGCTGCAAGATGTGATCCTTTCACAAACAGGTAGATTATAAAATCAATAGAATTTTACTGTCAAATCACTAAGTATAGTCATGTGATAAGACTGAACCAACTCAAGTGGGCATTGATATTAACATACACAGTTCACATAATTGAATGTCCTTCATTTGTAGAATTAAGGTCAGAATACAATTGTAATTGTTACCAGCCCTCTTTGCTTTAATCTTGAAATTGAATCAACCCGTTAGAAATTACAAACTGAGTTTGATCAGGATCCCAAGAAAATAAAATTCAGGAGACTTTAAGCATGATATTGGGAGAGAAAGAAAGCTACACAATTACATATATGTAAATCTTACAGGAGGCATTTTGGTGACAGATATATTTCAAGTTCTTAAAAATTGATTAAAGCAAAAAGAAATATTACCAATAAAAGAAAGTTGTTAATAAGACATTTGTACAATTATATTTTACTTAGTATTATTTTAAGGCATATACTAGATGAACTTAAATAAAAAATAAACAAAAGAAAAAAAAATCATCACAATCAATTTGAGGTAAAAAAAATACTAACATTCATTAAATCAAACATGTACAGCTGTCTAGTGAAAACATTGATAGCATGATATTTTTATTGGATAAATAGTGCTTCTCAGTAATAAGTAGGAACTTAAAATTCAGTTTGATCAGTGGTTACTCCAGGCAATGTGCTAAATTCTTTGTTTAGCTTTCAACAATATTAAAGCTCCATCATGTGACAGAAGGCAGAGAACAGAAAAGACAATGAAATCAACTGTTTCACCAATTTTAATAAAAACAAATCCAAACATTCACAGTGCTAATAATTAATAAAGTTTTTGCTGTGGCAGCTGGCATAGATAAGTAATTTATATTTACAAAAGTTGAAAGGCTGAAAATTACTATCTTAAACAATAGTACTGGATGATAATAATGATTTCTCAAGTGAATCTAAGTAGTCATACTTATACATAATGAACTTAAATTTGAAATTAATGATCAATGAAAGTAAATTGATATAAAGTGCCAGAGTTCAAGAAATCAACACAAATTAAAGAATAAAATGTTAAGAAATCTTATTTTAATTTTGTTTAAGAAAAAAATAAATTCCTATTAATTAGCAACAGACTAAAAATATATTACTTATTAAAATAACTTATAACAAAGAAAAGCTTTATTTTACTACATATATTTTCAAAGTTGAAATGAATAACAAAGCAGACTTAAGAAATAAATAAAAACCACTTAAAATATCTGAAGCATTTATTTAAAACACTTTTTTTAAAAATTTAACTTGGAAAGCAAAAAATACAAAGCAAGTTTTGGGCTGCAAAAATATACATAACAGTTTTGAATATATTCTGACACTACTACCATTTTAAAACGGAAGAATTAAATTCTTAGATCATATAAAAACCAATAGTCAACCTATTAATCTATTTTTAGCCATTACATGATCATATGTGATGCATAGAAAGATAGCAAGTCCTGTATAGCAGGTTCAGTTAAAATCAGAACATTAATAGTAAGGGAGACTTGAGATCTGAAACCTTTTTAAGTGAGGGAGAGAAGGAAGTAGAGTTTTCTTTAATCAGGAAAGCACCAGTAGATTAATACTCTTATACACACAGAAGTATTAACTGATAGGAGACTGGATTATATCTCATAATGATTGGGTTTTTATCAGTAAATTTAAATGAATACATGAAAAATAATAAACCCAATAATACACACACACACACACACATATATATATATATATATATATATATATATATATATATATATATATGTATGTGTGTGTGTGTGTATATATATATATATATATATATATATATATATATATATATGTGTGTGTGTGTGTGTGTGTGTGTGTGTGTATGTGTGTGTGTGTGTGTGTGTATATATATATATATATATAGAGAGAGAGATAGAGAGAGAGAGAGATACTGAACTATTACACAATTATACACATATGCACACAATATATACATACATATACACATACATTCATAAATATAAATTATACATCTATCCATATCATACATGAATGAAATAGTTCATACACTAAAAATTCAAAATAGGTTTTGATTTTTTCTTGAAAATAAAGTATACTAAAGATAACTTGTATTTAATCAGATTTTCTATTTTTTTTAAATCATTACAAAAATGACCAACATGCACCTATAATATAAACTATGATTTCATTTAATTTCTCCAAAGCAGTTTATTGAGAAAAAGTTGTAGGTAAAGGTTTAGGTGAATGACATATAATCAATGACAAACAAATAAAATATATAAGAAATATAAACTGAATATTTTCCTCTGCATAAGAATTGCACTAATTTTTTTAAAATCTAACAATTATTCTACAAAAACAGGCTTATATCACCTGAAACATCTTTCCTTTTCTGATACAAGAGAAACGTATTTCTTTGAATAAACACAACAATAACATAATACATTGATCTATTTTCAATTTTAGATAGAAAAAATAACAATAGTTCGTCATAGATTTAAATCTGTACATATATTTTTGGAATTACTTGATCTTATTTGTACAAAGGCATGCTTAAAAGTTCTCAGCCCATCTAAGAAGGGATTCTAAAATAAATTCTGATGTTTGGTCATTTGGTCAGATTTTGGAAAATTAAGAAATTTCAACAGCCCCACATACTATATGTATTATCTGTTGTTTTATAGAAATTAAAAATGTATTTAGACATGCTCATAGTACATATTTATGATCTCTATGTGAGTATATTTTCATGAACAGCTTTATACAGCTTTATAAGGTATAAATTATTAATTAAATCATATTAATAAATGATTTTTGTAATTCAAGAGTATATACTCAATAAAACAATCCAAATGTGTGTGTATAAATAAATTGTCATTGAAAGTAAAAATTACCAGAGACAGTTAATATATAATCAAAAGTATAACAATGTTTATACTGGATATATCTTTGAGTCTTTGAGGGAATATCTTTTACATGCCCCCATTTTGGGAGCAGTTATTAGCTGGCATTTTGCATTGGGTCTTCTAAAATGCACAACAGCAATGAGCAATACTGTGTGAAGCATAATTGAAAGCATTGAAAGGGTTGACTGAAGACAGGTTAGAGTTGATGGGCATATCACAAAAGGCTAATTGAGTAACAAAATGTAGAAGGTAAATAACCTACAGAAATCAATGAAATTAAAAAGAGGAAAAAAGTGTACAACTGTTCCCAGTGAACAAGTAAAATGTCCCTAACAAATATATAGACAAATACAAAAAATTGAACATAAGTGTGAATGATAGAAGATGATTTAAGCATGAATAAATAAATGTAAATGAAATTGAAGAGAAGATGAGTATCAAAAACATATACGTATTGTTCTCCATGTAAGAGAACCCAGCTAGGAAAGTAAATTGTATGACTATAGTGGTTGCAAAAGTACAAGTCATTTTTTCAATGTTTCATTAAGTAAAAAGTAGGTTAATTTGAAGTAGCAAACCCTCAGAAAAATTAATCAATAAACAATCTGAGAGTTGAAAAGGGAATCAATAGCTTACTGACAATGAATTGAGTAGGTAGAAGGGAATAGTTAGAATTCTATGACAAGAAAACACACCAGGAACAAATTGGCTGTTGCTTTAAAGAGGTGTGTACCGAACAGAGAATATACTTATTCACATTTACTAATAGACTTAGCCAAAGTCATTTTTTAAGAATTGCATTTGGACAACAGGGCTGCTTTTAATAAAGATGTTGGAGCACAGGAAGAAGATACAACTAAAATAATGTATAAAATAAAAACACTTTTTGTTTCTTTCGTTGAGATTTCACATTAATTTTATATTGTGAAAGAAATAGGAAATATGATCCATATGTAAAATATAAGAATGTTCACCTTTTTAAATTTGGTACTGTTTTCAAAAGTGTGAAAATGTATTTACAATGAATAACTGAAAATTTTTTGAATAATAATTTACTGTCTATGTACGGTTAAAGTTATGATAAACAATAACTTATGATCATGAGTAGTAAAGTAACCATTTTAAAAGTATTGTAGAAGAATTTCATCAAATTATTTTGACAAATGAAATGCATACATATAGTCCTACAAATACTTTGTAGCTATGGCTTCATTTGTTTTCTTACTTATGAAAAGGAATTTAATATTCTTATTACTCTAAACATAAATGGTGAAGTTTTAAAAAATTCAAAGGCAAACAATCTGTTTTTTTGCATTACTTGATATTGTCCTAGCAATAGGTAGAGAAAAGAAATAAATTATGGAAGGTGTAAGAAACAAAGGATTGATTTCTGTCCCAATCTATTGTCCTCATGACCTAACACACTCAGTGATCACCTGTGATAAGTCTGAACAATAGCCTCAGGCAAGCAGCAGTCGCAGTGACATAAAGAAAAAAAGAGGTGGGAGAAAGGTTCCATCTTGCAAAGTTGTCCCCTTCAGTTCTATTAGGGACATACAAGCACAACTAACAACTAGTTTATGATAAAAGAAAACTAATTTGTAAAAACTACAGTTAAAGGGCAAGAGCAAATATCTGATAGTATGGAATGTTTCCACTATTATAGATCTGGAATTGATGGATTTTCAATAAGCAATGCAACTGATTTGGAAATAATAACATTAGAGTATCAGATATAAAAATGTACTAAAACATAATATAACTTTATAATTATATTACAATAATATGAGATAATAGTATGTTACTTAAATAAAAGTCCTTTATGTAAGTACCAACATTATCAGCAACAAATATATATATATATATATATATAACATTACTGCTAACAGAAATCTGCATATAAAATTCATTGAGAAGAGAATATTTTTTAAGATCATACTATTTGACAGAGTATGATATGAATAAATGAATATTTTCAATATTTATTGTGCTCATTGTCAATAAACTCATTAAAATAAATAAATTCTGGAAAGTTAATGCTCTTTAAGTATCATTCATTTTGTGTAGGTTTTAGAAAGTTTGGGAAAGGAGTCAGTTGAATCTAATAGTTATTGATTTATGGGGTATCATACTTTGCTAAGTTGGGAGAACATAAATGTTTACAGTTATACAAATTATAACAACTTAAAGTAAGGAATCTGTTAAAGATGGACTAGATAGAGATTAATAATAAAAATATGTGAAAATAATGAACAGATCAAACAAGAGCAAAAAACATCTTAGGAAAAAATATAAATAAATAAAAGAGATGTACAATGAAAATAATAAATAAATAAATAAAGATGTTCTCTGAAAATTCACTTTGCATAAAGCACTCTTTGCCATGTAGTTTTATTAAGTATGTGATAATAAAAATAACTGGAAACAAATAAGAGTTCCTATTTTTTGGATCTGAAAGTGAGTGTTTGGGACATGTTTAGTTATTTCATATTAATTTACTCAAAATGAAGAAGATGAGTATTATACTAGAAACCATAAACTTAATCCATGCATATATCCAACAGAGCTTGAGTAAAGATAGTTTTTACAAAGCAAAAATGATTTATTAAAAGAAAATAAGGAAAGAATATTGATCAATTTTCCTTGTTTCATGTAAATATGAAAACGACACTGATTTATATTGATAGGGCGGAGGGTTGGATACACCTGCTGTTTAGTAGTTACATTGTTCTTGGAAAAAGAAAAACAATTAAAAAATCATATTGAAATAAAAAATAAAGTTTTTCATCCCCCCTCTCTTTCTCTTTCTCAGCTGCATGTGAGTCATGTAGGCTTTATGAACCAAGAACTAAAATTTGCTTTTCAAACTTGAACAGGTCCAATCAGTGGTAACTAGAAAATTTGCATAACTATTTATTTCAAGGAATAATGAGAAAAATCAGGACAATAACCAAAATGACTGGAAGGGTAGCCAGCTTGGAAAAGGTACTGGAGGAGGAGAAAAGAAGATGAGGGAGATGAGATACAAACTTGAGACAACAAAAGTAGGAAGAATAGTTTTTTTATCACTTCAATCTAACCTGAAGCGATATATGGAAGGAGGAATAGGGAGAGTAAGGGAATACAGAAAGAAGGAGGAAGGAGAGAAGAAGGAAAAGGAGGAAGTAAAATGGATTTCACTTTATTGGAGGTTTGGAGTAAAATGAAAAGCTGAATTCAAGTTTGTAACATTTCCCTTTCCTCTCCTGAACATTATGGATGAAAATTGAAATTGATGGAAGTAAGGGAGAAATAAGATAAATAAGTTGAAACTAAATTTTTTAAATTTTAGAATTGGAATTTGCCACAAAAAAATCTTTTATGGAAAAGAGAAGCAATGCAGAATAATGATAAACATAAACCTAAGAAAATTAAAACAAAATTTTAAAATAAGTATTTCAATAATGTAAAACAAATTTTAAATGTGAATGATAAAAATATTGCATAAAATACAGATACCTAGTAATAGTAATTTTTTTTTTTTTTACAAATTTCTTGATTTTCTGTAGAATTATATAAAAAAGATTATGCTATAAGACAATCTCTAATCACTAAATGGACAGGGAATGCCATAAAGTTTTACTTCTTATTGATAGGAAACCAACTTAAATGCTTTTGCAAAACAACAGTACAAAAAGATTTTATCAAGAAAAAAAATTAATAGCAGTAATTAACTGATTGTTAGTATCATGAATTGGTTTCACACAAAAAATAATTCATTAAATTATATAAATTCAAATACTGGAATGAAAAATAAACTACCAAGAAGGAACATAGCACAAAAAAATAGAACACCAAAAAGTTCTGAAAATATCAAGAATACTCATTGCACTCATTAGATACAAATAAAATTTTAAAAGTATTTTATTTATAAATTACAACTTATGTGATAATGCCTGAAAATAAAAAAAATGTATCCCAAATTACAGCAACTGGCAACAGAAAATTTTTGAATTGAAGTTAACAATTTTTCATCAGCCAAAATGATATATTTTCATATTTTGAAAATACCAATGTTTATATTATACATCCTTTTATTTACTAAAAATTGAAAATAAATTTCATCTCAGTACCAAAGATTTCACCACATTTGTATGATAATATATAAATATAACCATGAAAAAAAAAAGATATTAATTTTTCAAGTTGTCTATCAAAAAATTCTGTATCTAAAATTCATTGATATTATAACTAAAGTTTAATTTTGACTTCTTTATGAACTGGTGTTATACAGAAAATAAATGACAATAGAAGATTTAAATAAAAATTGAGATGATTACTATTGAAAATGCATCCTGAGTTATTAATAAAGATTAATGACAAAATCCATGATAGCAGCTTAGCCAATTGTATCCATATGCAGATAAGGGATTTATGGAGAGAGCAAGCGCCTTTGAAACAACAGCAGCTAGCATGATATAGAAAAGTATTGTTCTCATGTTGATTTGTTTCAAATCGTGTCAGTGTTCATCAGCTGTTTAGTAAACAGACTGAGCATGAAATAGACAGCACTATATAATGTGATTGGCAAGTGGTTTTCTAATAATTCATTTGAAACAAAACCACTGAGTCTAAACAGTCACATTTGGATTTAGAATTTTAATAAAAGCTTCTTTATTAATTGGAAAATTAAAAAGAATCTTTTGTCAATAATTACTTAATTCACAACCATATCAAATTTAGGGTTATTGTGTTAAATGGCATTTTTCAGCTAAAAATTTTTTCAATCCAGCCAATGCCAAATAGTTTATGAATTAATGTAAGTATAATTATATTTGGAAATTTAAAAACTAGACAAAAAAAGAATCTTAAGAAAATTCTAAACTCACAAATATTTATAAAAAAAATATATCATCTAAAATATCTGTTACTAAGCATGTAACTAATATTTACAAAAGCATAAATCCCTTCAGAAAAAGATACAACAGAATTTCACAAAACATAAATCCATTAAAAAAGGATTTGAATTTTGTCAAATAAATAAACAACTATAATTAAGAAATCAAGACAAGAACTGGAAATTATTTCAGTATGTACTTAATTTACTAGTATCAATTTCTAACCATCAACAAGTTTTCATATTATGTTAATAACCTTATGTCAAACAATGTTTTAAAAAAAGTTATACCTGAAATAAATTCTTTCTTAATGGATTATCAAATAAGAACCAAAAGGAACAATATGAATTCCAGATCATGTTTTTAAATGTAAGATTTAATGAAAAGGATATTTTTATCATAATTAGAAGGTTAAATACAAACTTGAAACTCATCCAAAAATATGAATAAAATACAACTAAAAAGAATGAAATTTGATGTAAGAATTAAAAATGATAATACACAAAAGGCTGTGTTTCTAAGTCAAGTAAGAGGTATGTATGATGGTGCCTGCACAGGAAGATTGCAAGCAAGTATATGGTCATTAGAAAACGGTTGATGAAAAGTTAAGATTTCAAAAGCAGAACTGTGAACATTTAAGATTATTACACAAATTTTTTAAATACCTACCTAATTGCAGGCATTAGATTTTTTGTATTTTAAATGTATATCTGAACACTTAGATTCATTTTTAAAAAGCAATAATGACAAAAACATGATAAACAAACTTTCTAATAAAATGATGTCAATCAAGAATTTGTTTATCATACATTAAATAACTAGCATAAATATAATAAAAGTAAACTAAAATTGTTTTAATTAAATGTTTTCATGTTATTCTAATGAAAACGGACAAATTCTACATTTTCATATATGAAAGAAACTAAATCATATTTTTATAAACATTTTTAAGATGAATTCATTTGATTAAAATGGGTATGAGGATATGAATAATCACAATATGACAAGCATGAATAAAAAAAGCATTAAAATACAATGAAGTCAATACACCTTTCATATATATGTAATATAAAAATAACAAAAGTGCAAAGGAAAGACATGAGTTAAAATGAAAATTGACTGTTATGGTAAAAATAGTTTTGAAAAAGTACAAAAGTTGAAGAGAATAAAACTACCAAATACTAGTTAATTTCAGATATCTTTGAATTTATAGGAGCTGGTATAAAATTCCACCAGCAATATCTAAAAGATTACTTTAAAGATTTCTTGAAGATTTTGGCAATTTGTAGAATTAAAACAATTCTAAAGTGAAAATCTATTTGAATAATGAAAAAGCTTATTCAATATTTTCTCAATTTTCAATGTATTTCCTAAATTAAAATTATGAGAAGAAAATATGAACTTAATATTAAAAAGAGTATATGAAATTCACAAAGTGAATATTTATAAACACTATTTACAAGTAAATGAATTTTAAATGTTTAACCAAACACCTGTTGACAGCTAATAACAGATAATATTAGAAAAATAACTGAATTTCATAAGGGTATCTGTTAAATCTTTAAGTTATAAAATAACAACAAATAGCTAACATGATAGAAAGAAAGAAAATATTATACATTTATTCAAGTGTACAATTAATATTAAATAGTTTTCTTTAAAGAATAAGAAATGAAAAGAATTACATTTTCATATATCCCACAGAATGAAAGAAAATAGAAATTAGGATACACAAATAAAAACTATTTTCACATGCAGCTGAAAAATGTACATACCTTAGATATTTCATTTGAAAGAAGTATTACAATTGACATATTGAATATTTTCAGAAATCTAATCAAATGAATATTATTTTGCTTCTACAATCAAAGAGTAACTAAACTACAATGCTAGTATACGTAGAAAGCTAAAAGCTATTATACAGCAGAGGAAGTATTTCATGATCTTGTACAAGAAGAAAAAGAAAAAATTACAAGGAATAACACAATTCTTACATCTATAAGATGCTATTTAATGGTATAGAGTTTTCTTGATTGGTTAGGCCCACCTCCTGGGCGACACACAAGCATTAGCACAACTGTGATTGGAGGAGAGAAAAATATAGATCTCTTATGTTTGGTCCACTTATATAGTAGTTATTTTGATATTTATGAAATTTTAAGAGAAAAGCTAAATCCACCCACATAAAGAAGATGCGCTAAATTCAGGTCTATTTCAATATCCATTAAATGACTCTGTGTCTGTGTGTGTGTGTGTGTGTGTGTGTGAATAGATAAACAAATTCAAACAAAATAAAATTAATTTAAATTATTTCACATGCATAAAAATAAACTGAAATCATTTATTTGACTTTTTAATTTCTTATAATTTTATAAGATATAAATTTATATAAAATTCAGAAAAATAGTATGAAATTTATATATTTTTCTTTTTGCTTAACTTATTTTAGAAACAGTAAAACAACTGCAATATATTTCTATTTTCAAATTTTTGTTGAAATTTATTTTTATTTTATTGATAACAAAATTTAAGTTAATAATTTATTTAAAAATTTGATAGAATATTTCACTTATGTCAGTTCTAAATAACTTCCTAATTTTGTATACTATTCTTTTACTTGACCAATGTTTCTGAATGAAACTGAGAGAGAGACAGAGAGAGAGATAGAGATAGAGATCTTAAAATACTAATACTCAGATTTGAGACATTGTTCTACAGATATCAAGAAAAAAGAATAGTTTTCTTAGAAAATCAAAATTAAGATTTTCCTAGTCAAACTATAAAATCAATTTGGCTTAAGAAGGAAAACATTATAGATTTTATTATAACTAAAAGATAATTATTCCATAATTCTTATGGTGCAAACACACATCTTTCTAATATTAACCAGATATAATAAAAATAATTTATTAAAAAAGAACAAACTCCAAGATTTGTATCATTAAATAACTCTTATATTGAATGAATGCCTTTAAATTGAAAAGTAGATGAGACTTATTTTGTTCTAGCAATCAAAAACTTAAAATCGTCAAAAACAAAAAGAATAAATATGCTTGCTTGCAAAAAGTTCTGACACAACTTACAAAATTTTCTATTATCAACTAAAATATTTATTAAAAATTTCAATTTCCAACTCTTAGAACGGTATTCACTTGATTAAGCATAATTTACTCTCATCAAAAGAGGAAAATTAAACCAAAATAACATTACCAATACTTTACTCACCTGGAGAGAAAAAACTGGTGTGAAACTCAAGTACATTAGCAAATTACTTTAACAAATTTCCATTGATATATATTGCAGGATAAATCTTTAATCATAAGTATGCAATGAAAAATAATTTGCAAGCTGTAAGATCATTAGATTGATCCTTCAAAAGTCCTCAATGACTCTAAATAGGATTTTTGCCTGACAATTACTTGTGCTGCATGTGTCAACCAGCTCAGCTCCTGAGCTGTCTAAAGGTTCAATAAACCAAAAAGTATACGCCTCCAGGCCCTTGGGGGCTTTATCTAAAGCTTAAATGCAGAAAGACTTTTTTTCAGCTGGCCACAACAACCACACACTCAACACACAATACACATGCACACACAAAATAAAAGGAAATTATGAGAAGAAAAATAAATTAAAATGAAACATATCAGATGAAATAATCGAAAAAGAAAAAAGAAAAGTGACACTTTGCTCTAGGACCGCAAAAAGAAAGAAAATAAAATAAATACCTAAATGTCATTAAAAAAGGTAAAAACAGCTAATAGATATTGTAAAAATAGATTTTACATCAATACAAATATGGTTAGTTCTATATTTAAGTAAAATTATCATGAAAAAGCATTGAAGTAGATAAACCACTGATTTTTTAATAAGATAATGAACAAGATTATGAAAGTTTTGCAAATTATATGAAATCATATTTGAATAAAATTCAAAAACAGAGAAATACTTAAGATATAAACAGCAATCATCTTTACAATTTTTGTATTTGTTATGGGTGTCATCACATTCAATTACAAATTGTTTCCAGTCATTTGTTTCCTATCAAAGATGACAGATTCATTGTAAGAGAAAAAAAGAGTGAATAGAAATATAAACGTCAGCAATTTCCTAGAAGTACTGATGGCAAACTGAAGAAGAATTAGAGACTATTAAATATTTCATAAGAGTTACTTTTTCATTAATAAAAAAGAAGTTCAAAAGAAATGTACAGAAATATAACAGGAGAAACAAGTTTTTAATCATTCTGGGAAAAGGTTTGAATTTTTGTACAGATTTAATAAAAAGTTAAAAATTTATTTCTGTAAATGTCAGAATAAAAGAAAGGAAGATGATAATGTAGGAAAAATTTGAAAAGCATAAACTCATAGATGAAGAAAAAATTATATAAGGAGGTGACAAGTGACCACTAACCAAGTACAACTTAAGAACAATTTGACAACAAATGCTGCTTAGACTAAAGTCGAAAAAAGTAAAGTGTGGAAGTGGCATGATAAAATGAGGGTGGGACGAAGATGGAAACACAAGATTGAGCAAATGTGCATGTTTCTTAAGTGGGTTGGTGGGGGAGTAAACATGGTTACAAGTCAATGAAGGTGGATAATGAAGCTATTAAGTTAAAGGATCCTAATAGAGGTGATTGCATATCACTTGTACCTGCCAAATAACAACCAAAAGGAAAAAAATAAAATAAAATGGTAGTGATCAATCAATAAGGAATGAATACAATACCCAAGTTCAATCTGTATTTGGCCCATGTCAGCATGGTAGCTGTTCACTTCTCTTACAATAACGGTGATGTGTGTAGTATACCTATTGTCCAGATTGTGTCATCAGAGAAGAGAAGTGAATGAAGGTGTTGGTAGGGGTTAGTGGCGTGTCGGCAGAGAAGGTGAAGGTGGTGGTGGCGGGGAGATAGTGGTGGGTGACAATGGGTGTTGGGTGGATGGAAATGATGATGATGGTACACAGCAGGCCTATCACACTGCCAGGCCAGATAGTACAGATTATGAAGAAGGAGCTTTCATGTTTGGATGCTGCTGCCGCTGCCACTGCTGGTGAAGATGAAGACGACAATGCTGATACTACTGCAACAACGGGTCAGTTTTAATTTCCCATTGTGCTGCACAAGGCTAACTACACAAACAGCAGCAGCAGCATCAAGTGCAGCAGCAGCAACAGCAGCAGCTGCTATCATCATTAATGAAGCTGGGCCAGCAGCAGCAGCAGTGGAAAGGGAGGAGAAAAAGTTAGGGTGGAGTGAACGGAGGAGACAGAGGAGGAGATAGAATACATATAAGGGGCGGAAGGAGGGGTCGTCACAAAAAGGGGGAGGTAGCAGCGTGATTAGCAGCAGCAGTGGTAGCGGTGGCCTGCCACTACAGCCACAGCCACAGCAGCAGAGTTAGGCAGTACAACTCATCAACCCAATAAGGCGGCAGGTTAAGTAGATCATCTGTATTTGTCAGCTAGTTGCAGAACTAGTAGTAGTTGTTGCAGTTTCAACACTCACTTGCAATAGTAGTGCAACTTTTATGCACACATATGCGCAGAAAAATGACACCAAGAGACTCAAAAGGAAAAATGACAAAACTATTGGTGTCATTTTCCAGTTTGTCTGTATTTTTAATGAAAAAATGATGAAGTCAGAGGAAAAATTGAAATGTGGCACATATAACATGACATGCTTGTCCAAATCTCTGAAGGATTTTAATTTCCAATATGAGAAGAAAATAGAACAAAATGAACTTCTCATTCATGAATAAACAAAATTAAAAATTTAATTATTTTTTGTATAAACATGTTAAATATAATTATACATAATTTTGTAAGCAATAAAATTTACAAATGTACTTTTTTGTTTTTATATATTTATAAGAAATTAAAAAAAAACGAACCTGAAAAGCTAAAATTAAAAGGAAGAACAAAAATTGAATTCAAATGTTCAATGATGAGCAAGCATCAGTTTCAATTGAAAATAGTTTTAATTGTATAGAAATTATCTAATGATGTCATTGTTTCATTTTATAATGATACCACAGAAAGATTTTTAAAAACATGAATTATATGCATTGAGAAAGAATATGGTATCACTATATATATCATCAACTGACAAAGGATGTCAGTTAAAAAATAAAGTTGCCACTAAAACAAAATCAGTATGATAAAAATAATAAACATCTCTTTTTTTTTCTGTCCCTCTCTCTCTCTCACACACACACACACACACACACACACACACACACACAAATGGACTCTCTCTCTCTCTGAATTGAGATACCTGAAGAAGGAAAAATACCTCAAAGCCATAATGGAAACAATTTAAAGGGTAAATTTACAAGAACAAATGAAGTATAACAGGCAAGAATAGAAAAAAAAAAATGAGATTGAAAACAGGACTTTTGAGTCATTCTTTTAACAAACAGACTTTAAAAATTGTTTTTATTCAGCAATTACTATAATACTGTATCAAATTACTTATAGAGAAGAGAAAACATAAATACAAAATTTCAATGAAGATATATACAAAAGATGATTATCAGAACATGGTAATAATTAGACAATGTTGAAAGATTCATGAGAAGTCAATGATGATGATGGGTTATATAAGTAGTCAACAAAATAAATGGCAAGTGCTTCAGTGCTATGAATTGATTTTCAGGTGGTATCTTCCCTTTAGTTAGAAAGCTATAGCAACTATTGTTTCTTGTTCTAATAATCAACATCTTATCTAATAAGGGACTATGTTCAGACAACAATCATCCCACACATTTACACTGTATACTTAAATTGAAAATAAGTGAAAACCAAGTCAATTAATGCACTAAAATCTAGTCCAAGTTCTAAAGAAATAAAAGATATAGATAATTAAAATTTATGAAGTCAGTATTTATGTGATAACTGTAACATTTTTAACCTGCAAAATAATGCACATAAAATGTGTATATCAAAATTCTAAACAAATTTTTTTTCTAACAACTATTTTAGAAAGTACAAAGCCAAAAATAAAAACATACATCATTAAAATCAATGTAACAATAAAAATAAGATTACTTATTATTATAGATAACATATTTATTTTTTTTTAAATTTAGGTTAACTGAAACTGGAAACTACTATAAATTCTACAGATGAAACCAAATATTACAAAATGCTTAATTTTGTTTTGTATTTTTTTAAGTTTCTAAATGAATCCCTGTAGAGTGATACCTTAAGTAACAAATGGAAATAAGCTTTTATTGGATTATTTAAAAACATATATCAAAATCTTATTCCTCTGTAGAAATACGTAAAAAGGACTACATGCAAATGATAAGTTTTTAAGAAATAAATTTAAATAAGAGACAACATTGTATTCCAAGTCAAATCAAACACATGAAACCTTTTTATAAATTTCAGAAAGATACAGCTCATATATTTATTGAAAGAAACTCGAATCTTACAAATATTCCTTCTAGATATCCATACAAGAGAAAAATGATGTTGCGTGTGTAACTGAATAAAAGCAATGTGGATTAGAACTTTTAGAAATGCAAGAAATAAAAAAAAATACACTGTTGCTCCCCAGTGAAGCCCTCCTGGCTGAACAGTGTGCATTATGAAGAGACACCTCCC
>OZ038501.1:6728726-6911226 GCA_964036315.1 Acanthosepion esculentum | reverse complement strand
TCTGTCCACTTATCTTTTAAGATATTTTTATGCAATCCAAACATTAAATTTTCAAACGCTAAAACAATCAACAGATAAATTTTAGAAGTGTGAGGATAGATAAAGTAAAGTTCAATTTTCTTTGTATCAAACAATGAAGCTAGCGGCTCTAGCAGGACGATATAAATAAAGAGAAACTAGAGACAAAAGGCTGGATCATACAAATAAAAAAAAAACTAAACACAAAAGATATGGGAAAACGATAGACTTAAGAGCAGATGGTCAGTAGCTTTACAATATTTCACATACTATTTTGTTATCTTAACAATAGAACAGTTACTTATTTATTTGGTGGAAAACTATAATTTTAGTTTCCGTTTCTTTTATGTTGATGTTAACGTACCAAGCTAGAATTAATTATCTTCTAATTGTAAAAATAGTTATGGAAAAAATACTATTTACAGAAAAAAATGAACATCTCTAAGAATTTTTCCTTAATCCGTGTTTTTTTAGTGTTAGAAAAGTATAATAATTAAAGCCTGAAATTTAAAAATTCATGAAAAAATTATGTCAAGTACTGGAACCCAAGCTAATTAAAACTAGTTGCTTCTGATAAGAAAATTCCAAACTTTGTTTCATAAAGAAAGTAATATCAAACCATTATCCTGCAACACAGATGACAATAAAAAAAATTAAGACAAAATCTACAAAATTTCTTCAGGACTTTTTCTTTTCAAAAGCAATTCTAGCTTTATTGGGGGAAAATGAAAACACTCAACCAAAAACTTTGAGGCATTTGTAATTGTATAAATCAAAATAATATGCTATGCATGAATAAATGGATCAAAGTAAAACAAAATAGAAAAGTAGTAATAACTCAAGTAATAGAAAATGACAAAAGTAACAAAAAAAAATAAATGTCAATACAAAATATATTTTTATTTTTATTCATTTACTTTAGAGAGTAAGACAAAAAAATGATATTTCAGTTTTCACTTTAACAGAAAATATGAGACACTATATAAATTGTTTCAGTATGGTTATACTTGTACATAAAATCCTCTCTACTGAATATTTCATTTGAAACCTAAACATTTTCACAAGTAAAACAAAAAGAAAATTAATAACAATAATAATCCAACAGTAGATAATTTTCTTTTAAATTACATGAAATTACTTGTAACTTGAATGAATCCCAATTTTATATGGAAACTCAACGGTATATACACGAAAAGAAGTGTTTCTGCATCACTTACTGCAAAAATGATGGAGCCAAAATATAAATAAAAATTTCTATCCTAAAGTTAAAGTAAAAGAGAAAATTATTAGTTAGTGTAATACTGTAATAATAAGTAAGTATATGCAATGTTTACCATTTATCTTCTTACAAGTACACATGAAGACATATTTTGAAGGAGGGAATTCGTTTGTTAAAGTAAAAACCATTAAAAATGTTAATGCAATAACTTTAAGAATTATTTAATTGGTCATAAATTTAGTTTTTTTATTTATAAAAAGAATATTTCAAAGATTTTATTTGCCTCTGTTATGAAATTATTTTATCAAATAACATTATACACATTGATTAATTAATAGTGTAAAACAAGATTCTGATTAAGAATTATTCTCGACCCTCTTTTTTTCAAATTGTGAAAATAATATTAGTCGGCTTATGTGACAAGACTAATAATTCAAACACAAAAACAAAAAACACACTTGATAAAAAATTAAATGATACATGAAGTAGACTAGACAAAATGTTATATCTTTACTTTCTTATATGAAAGATTCTTATAAGAAAGGAAAAAGAAAAAATCCTAAAAAAAAAAAAATAGACATATAATAACAATAACATTATTAAAATGACAAAAAAAAACGATTATCTTCAAATGTTTAATTGTTTCCATGAATAGGTGAAGGCATATCTAGAGTAAAAAAAAATCATTTTTTATTTATCAATAAATTCCTATGGCAGGATCTCCGAATTGCACTTAAGCACCAAGAAAATATGAAAAAAGAAGAAACCTTTTAAAACCATTTAGTGCGCACTTGTTCAAGGTTTTATCAAGTTAAATAAAACTAAAAGGGTCTTCTACACATTATTTTTTAACTAACATTATTTAATCATTTTTATTAAATTTATATTTTGAAATCACTTACAAATTTCATACGAAAAACCACGGAATTGGAAACAACGAAAATTGTCAAAATGACGAAACCGACACTTTTTTTCTGAAATACCTAGTCTGTAGCTCTTTCTTTGATAACAAAATATTTCATTAATTTTAAGAACTACAGAATAAAGCAAAAAGTACTACACAATTTTTCTGTGCGCCTGCACACACACACACACACAAACGAAATACAACTTTTTTTTTTAATTGATTGAGAAAAAAAAAAAGGTAAGTGTACTGTTGGTAGATCTTTAAGATTTTGAAAGAGTGTTAAAAAAAACATTCTCGGGCCGACCGAAATCCGACCAAATATCATATTTTTTAAATTTCTTTTTGGCCTGACAGTGAACTTTTCAGCACCCCTCGTATAAGCTTTCTTTCATTCTCATCTAAAAGTTCACTCTCTTTACTAAACTAAACTGTGTTTTGATTTCAAAGAGCGAAGATTACTAGGAAAAATCTTTGGTACATTTACCCGTTACCGGGTATCGTTCGAGAAGTACAATAATGATGCTTGAACTGATTGTCGGCAAAGTATTTCAATAACTTATCTTCACATCGAGTTCACTAAAGAGCAGATAGGACGCTTCTCTATCAGATAAATCAATAAATAAACAAATATCTACCTACTTATGGTGCTTCCCCAGAAAATCTGACATCAAACATTAACGCAGAGTGGAGGGGATTCCCCAGCATAGTTTGCCGACCAGTCAGTCAGTCAGACAGACAGTCAGCGAATGAGAATAGTCAGAGGTGCATGATAAACTGATGATCATAAAAAAAACTGCACCCTGAAGCTAAGTTGATGATGTCTCTTCTTGTAGGCCCGTTTTGTTTGGTGGATGGACCAAATCAATCTCGCAGATGTATCAAGATAAGCAATGGAGAATAATATGAACCAAATATAAAGAAAAATTGATTTTAAAAAAGCATGTTACCATTGGCATTAGGGTTCACATAAAAAATGTGCATTTTCCTTTAAAAAAATTGTTAAAAATCAGAACACTGATTCAGTATATACAATAAAAAATATACTAAATATTTTTCAGCTTCCTTTAAGTTTACTGTTTAACAAAACAAGAAATATGTCATCATTTGGGTATAATTATTTTGTAAGTAAAATAAAAAATAGAATAAGCTAAAAACATTTTAAAATTTATTGAAAAATGTCTAACAAGGAAACAGGAAATAAAAATGTACAGTACTATAGTTAATTTTTTTGTACTTGTTCCACGAGCAAATATTTTGAGAAGAGGAATTATCATAAGTTAAACTAAAAAGTAAAGACATAGTCTTCTTAAAGTTAATAAATAATTTAAAACTTTAAGAGTAAGAAGACTATGTCTTTACTTTAACTTGCTTGTTATCAACACTTAGATGTTGCTATTATGGCCTTCTTCAGGTGTCTGTCATAATGGGGTTCGTTGACGAGTGGATAATAGCGTCTGTTAAGCGAATCGACCTCGTGAGTTCAATCCCTGGATAGTGGATTGGGGTAATGCAAAAAGTCATCTACACTCTGATTCACTGACATCACAAGGACGGATTTGATTCTTGAATTATGATTTTCCCAAGCACGGATACAGAAATTATTAGAACAATAAGAAAACAACCAAGATGGAGACACTAGTCCGGGAAAAAATGTGTACAGAAACTAAATAAAAATTCAACTTCAATTTAAGGCATCGCGCAGCAATCCTTGAAAAAAAAAAAAGTGACAATTAGTGAAGTCAAAGTGGAATTTGAAACCAACTAAAAACTCCTACCTGTATGAATGCATATTTATTTATTTTTAATTTAAAAAAAAATAATAATAACAATTTGCTATTCATTTCCTTGTTTATTTTTTAAAAACCAGTGATTTGTATTAATCGACGCGAATCTAAGACGTCAATTCAGAAGTGAGAAGTTGCTTCTGAAAAGAAAATACACTTCACAAGAAACTAAAATTTTAAAAAAAATAATAAAACCATTTCCTAAAAATTCAACATGGAATTTCTTAGAAACTCAGCTGAGGTTTTCATGTGATTGTTTTTGTAACTGTGAGCGAACGCTTACACAAAAACAAAAACAGGCACGTCTTTTCTTTTTCATTCTTTTCACAAACACACACACACACCTAGAAAGGTAGAATTTTCCCAACGTGTGAGAGTTTTTGTTATGACAAGAAAATTTTGAATAAGTGACTTTGAACTTCCAAATTATCAAATTTCCAACAATGGTAAGAAGAAAAACTGAAAAAAAAAACATTTTTAACTTTAACAATTATTATTTTAATTTATAAAATAAAATTAGCTTGCTTATGTATGACGTTATTCTTAAGAAAGACAAAATAGTTACTATTTGAATTTAGATAACTTTTTCTTTTTTTGACGTTGTAAAACGCCATTCTTATTTTAAGCACTGATCAATGCAGGTATTTTGCAAACTAAGGGAGAAAAAAAGAGTTCATTGTCTTTTTGCTGTTTCATAAAAAAAACAGACTAACACTGCGCTTGTTGATTAAATTTTATTTAATAAAAAGTAAAAACTTACAATGCATAAAGTATTTTTCAAAAAGTTTTTACTTCTCCTTTGACGTCAGTTTTTTTTATCCATAAAAAAAAACCGGTCAAGAAAACTGACTTTAGTAAAATAAAAGTGGTTGAAGATGGTTTTAATTTGTCACAAACAGAAGCTACACGAACTTTTATTGTGTGTAGAATATAGATCTAAAAAGTAAGAACACATAATTTGAGTTTAAAGACAATAATAGTTGATAAGGAAATCATATTTAAATTAAACAAACGCATTCAATAAAATAATGCATAAGAAGGCATGAGTCACAAATTATGATGTGGCTTCATATACAGGAAAGGAAGAATTAATGAAATACAAAAAACGCCTTGTGTGCGATTTCTTAATGAAATTGCCAGTCAGTGGAGTAAATTACTGATAAATTTGTGTCAGAATCAGTTATTAAAAAGAAAGGAAAATTCTATGCAACACTGAACGTAGTTCCCATAAGAGTTGAGATTATTCTCTGTCTGGGCAAAATTCCTTTGTTCCCTATTAGTTAACATTAGCAATCAATAGATTAACACTGCTTTATGTACCATGCTGCTGTTTTCCTCTGGCAGCAGGCTCGCTGCTATTGTACTACAGCTTGCAGACAATGGGCTTGAGCATACTAAATTATTACTGGCCTTCTACCCTGCCACTACATATTAACTCTTCAACACTTTCTCTTCCTTTTTCACATAATGGAAAGTAAACAGATCATCACTGTAACTATTCTAGGCCGGTCGGTGAAGAAGAATGAGTGAAAAAAAAGTTTATTGAAATTCCCTTCTTTGCAATGTGTGAGTCACGTTTCAATAACCCGGTTACTTGTAAAGAATAAAAATTTAATAGAAATCTATTTCTTTATCAGGTATTTTCTAATTATGAAAATACAAATTAGAGATATTATTTTTAAAAACAAGTTTTCTCTCAGTATGGAATTGTTTATAAATAATCACTACACAATTTTACTATTATTTTTTGTTTTTCATTTGGTTTAAAAAAAGTTGATTCAGATCTTTTTGAGTCAGTAACGAACTGCAAACTTTTTCAAAGTTTCAGTTCAACCTTTTCTTGCTTTTTAGGACTTGTTCCACCAACTTAAGAAATATATATGAAAAAAACAAAAAAAAAACAATGCCAATTGTGGTAACTAGAAAATTAACACCTTAATTAATTTAATTGTATATTATCAATCATACCATGTTCGTGTTTGTTTATTGTTTTATATTAAGAAAATCTGATTCTTGAAAACACTCTGAGATAATAAACGAAACTTAGTTGAAGCTTACAGCTATTATGCCAAAGAAAAGTTTAAAAGTTCTTTTTAGCCCGATGATTCCAAAGCAAACGCAGTAACGAAACATCTTTCGGTGTTCAGACTTGAGTACTGACTATATCGAAGCTCAACCCCATTCATAAACAAGAGTTATGTCCCTTCACTTAGGGTTCCTCAGGAGACCAAAAGAGAAAAAAAAAAATTCCGAGTCTAAAGGTAAACAATACTGGGAGACAAAAATATTGCTATTGAAGAAGAGTATCATATGGAGAAAAAAATTCAAAATGATTTTCACCAAATGAAAAAATAAAAGATTCCTACCATCAAAAATATTAATTTCCAAAATAATGATTGTTAATTTAAATCTTAAAACTAAAAGCAAATGAAACTTTCTGCCTTCACAAATTTTTGTAATTAAGTGATTTTTACGTTAAAACAAAACATTTGTATATTGTTATGATTATGGATAATTTTGAATATATTAATTTGGCTCATTTTTAGAGAATTTTATCATAATTAGCCAGATCAAGGTCTTAAATTAAAGTTGTATAATCTTTTAATACTTTTCTAAGATATATATTCCAAATATTAATTTATGATTCTTCTATATATGCTAAAAAAATATTCTAAGCAATTAAGTTAGAAACTTAAAAGCAATGTAAACTCTGAAGAAAAGCCACAAAGAAAAATGTATATTTTCAATATTTGCTATCAACAATACAATATTCATTTAATTCAGCAACTGCTAATCATTCATAAGCTCCATTTGTTAAGAAATATGGAATTGAGAAATATTTCATGGTAAATCAAAAAATACAAAATTCATTTTTTGACTTTAGCTATGATAGGAGAGAGAAATTCTATCACACTATTTAGTATTTACAAGTGCCCAAATTATTTTTCTAATTATTTAATAGTAATTCTTTAAGTAATTTTATAATAAGGGCAGAAAATTATTGTAGATCTGATTACGGTTATCATTCAAGTATATGAAAAGGATTTGTGCAACTGCAAATGGTGTCCAAGAGAATAATTTTCAATTCTAAATGAAATAATATAAGAAATCAGCATAAATATCACTTTGTTTACAAATTTGAAAGTACAAAATATCAAAATAATAATTCTTTTAACTTGGCATGAACGCCAACATTTCATCATATAAAAAAGTGATGAATACATAACTATAAGTTACCCAGATCAGTAAGTTAAGGTCAGTAGATCCCAATGCTAATTTACTCTTGTGTACAATCAAACATGAAGAAAAGTCTTCTCTAATAAGGTTGGATTGAAACAACATTTGAACAAAATAGCCTAAGAACGTAAATTATATAATAAAATTTGGTTATTTACATTCCCCAAAACAAATTCAGAATAAAAGAATAATGCAAGTCTGTAGAAGCTGTTTTAAATTGGAACAGATCCTTGCAAGTTTCTAAGTGTAATTGTATAAAATCTTTAGCCCAAATTTTTATTCCAGTTGTGCCTATAATAGTGTTATAATGCAAACCCATATAATACATGGTCGAATACACTCAAGAAAAACAAGACTGCATTTTGTTTGATTTTTAAATAGAGTTACTTTGAAAACAAGTTTCACAAAACAAGATCTCAAGAATAAATTTTGTACAATAATTGCTATATAAATAATAAGAAATCCTCTCAAATGATTAAATTTATTAGACTTGAGTCACTTGATTTTATAAACTAGTAAATATAACAGATGTTGAAATAATAACAAAAATAACTTTGGCATTCACACTGTTTTAAAGTGTTATGTGACTATGTGACTTTCAATTTCTGCTGTTTATTTTTTTAATATTGATTTATATATTTACCAGATTTTTCTAGGTCATATTTTTAACACTTGATTTATTATAACTTTAGTTATTATTTAAACAGAAATTATTGCTACAAACAAGTGGATACTGTACATGAAATGCAACCTTTGAACAGACCTATTTAGAAAAAAGATAATTTCAAAGTTGAATAACTTTCATGAAGAAAGACTAATATAAAAATTTGGAACTAAAGTAACAGTAAATAAATAATGAAAACTATATCGCTTAATTTTATTTTTATCAGATCTATAAGCAAATTAAGTAATTAAAGTCCAAGAGAATTCAATATTTTTTAAAAATCTGACTTACTTTTAGGAGCAAGTTTTTATTTAAATTCCAATTGTTCAAATAGAATAATAAATTACTTAATTTTAGATATTATTTCTTCAACAAAGACTATATGGGTCTGTTTTTCTATTTTTGAAGACACGTTAAAAACCTGTTTTCAAAATAGTATGTCATTTTTATGAGTCTCTAGCCGCAGGCTTACAATACAACCAAATACAACTAATTACCAAACATAGTTGCCTCCCTTCCTTAGTAAGTTGAGGCAAAGTGGTACTTTCTAGCATTGGTACAAATAAAATTTTAACAAAAACAACACGAAATATTCAAAATTAAACTGACTTTTCAAGATATCTCGAAGTAATTTCTATTTTTTAAATATTTGCAATTCTTTTAAATAGTATAAATAGCTGAAGTAAATGTAAGTGTTTTTTTAATTTTGTGTTATTGTTGTTAAATGTTAGGAAATTTAATTTCGGTTCAGAAAGCGTTTTTCTTTTTCTTTTTTAAAGATCATTGAAAAATAAAAGCCAATAAAATCATAAAATGTAACTGTGACTCGTATTTAAATGTAGGAAAAGGTTTATTCATCATTTTCGTCAAAAAAACAATACATTTAATTTGGATCTAGTTGACTGAAGAGTAAAGTTCCAGTGTAGTAGACGCAAGAAAAAGGTTTTTAAAAAGTACAATATTATTGCACATTGCACTCGTCATGAAACATGCAAGCGTTCTTTAGTAATTAATTTGTAAAATTGTTTGTGGTGAAAGTTAAGAAAGAAAGAGTACGTAACTTGCCTGAATAAATAGAAAAGAGCACGGGGTGGTAACTTAAAATTTCGCTATAATTGATCTCTAAAGAAACACTCACACGCAACTGATGGCCATTAGTTGTTAAGGTTTCAACGAATAGGCATTAAAAAAAACTTTCAATCTTTCTTTTTTTCAGTTAGTTAACTAATCAAATAAAAAATGAGGAAGTGAAACAAAAACAATAAAACAACTACCAAAAATTTGAAAAAAGACATGTATGCAATAAAAAAAAGAAACCTACCAATGTCAACTGTAAAAAAATGACCGAAGTATGTTTATTGTTAAAGATTTTTTTTAAGTATTGTAATTAAATCATTGTAACACTAACAGGAGATAACTTTCCTTATTTTCTGAAACACAAGGTAAATTTACTTTCTTTAAGAAGTTTTTATCACCTGTCATTCAACATCACTAAGTCTTTACTTTAGTTTAAGTGGCTAAGAGGTGAATTAAGATTTAAGATAAGGTATCAAGAGAACTCTAGCTAGAACAATGGAAGAAAATGATACACTAATTAAGGTGTGAAACATAAAAGTAAAAAAAAAACAATAACCCCCCCAAAACAAACAAAAAAAGCAAGTTATACTACTAGTAGGAATGGAACATTTAATTTAAATTTTAACTACTTTTAACAAGGAAGACATGCAAGGAAAATAATTCGAAAACTAATTGTCCAAACAACGGAAAATTGAACTTTACTTGGGTGCATTGATATTTTAAAAAGTAAAACTAAAAAGTGTGAAATTACTTTTATTCTTTCAAATAATTAATCAGCACCGCTAGTATAAAATATTGTTGTTCTATCTTGATTGGAGAAATTAGGATCGAGCGATAAAGAAAGAAACAAAAATAACAATTCTTAAGTTAATTCTTTCCAAGTGACTCAATAATAACAATATTTATTGGCAATGATTTTTTGTTAAAGAAAACAATAGCAACAACGACAAAAATGTCTCTTATTGATCAAAAAATGCGAAAAGTACTTTCAAGTTTTGATGTAATATTCTTTTATGTTCTTCCAGATTTTAATCAAAATAGTTGGGGGGGTTTTGTGTGTCTGTTTTCATTCTTTTCAAACACACAAAAAAGAAACATTTATTTTATATTACAGAACAACAACGTTCTAGAGAACACAGAAGAAGCGTGAAGAAAGAATAAAGAGCCGTTGACTGATTGACGATAATTTACTAATTTTACAACAGAAAATAAAAACACCGAACCCAATCAACAATAAATAGTTAAATGCTGGTAGTTGTGGACAAAAAGTGAGTGTAAATATTCGAAATTGACAATCAAATTATAGCAGAGTCTCAATATAATAATTAACAAACTAGATGACTAATACGTAAAAAAATGCTTTTTACGACACCTAAAGATTTTTTTCCTTTTGTTATTTTCTCTCTCTTTCTTTTTTATATTAAGCATAATAATCCCAACAGTTCCAACAGCTTATGAGCAACACTGACAACAGACAGACGAATGACATCTTTTGGGGTTGTTAACAAACAAAAACAATAATGTTGCGCGCGTATGCGTGTGCGCGCGCTTATAATTAGTGTCTGCCCATCATCTGCCAGTCTGCTCCTTATATACTTATTTTCTTTCCTTATCATCCACAGAATATTTACTGATATGGTGAACTTTGGTATTGATAGCGAATTTTTTTCTTTTTTTTTTTTTTTCGTCTTTTATCATTACTGGAACATATATTTCAACCGATTAATCAGCCAGAAATTAAGAAATTAGTTATTTTCTTTCCCCAGATATTAATTACTAGTTTCAGTTAAAGAAAAATCAAGAAAGAAATAATAATTTATTTAATAATAATAACAACAACGATGACGACGATGATGATGGCAACGACGACAACAACAAAAATAATTACAAGACATTACGGACCATTCAATACCATTTTTTCGCATATGGTACAAAAACAACTAACTAAAAAAAAAAGTAAACAGTAAACTTGACATGTTGAACTAATAACATACAAACTAAACAACCTATTGATTTTTATGGAGTACACACGCAACGTCATACGGTCCAGCAATTTATTTCGTGCTTATTTAAAGAAAGATTAATTACCAACTGTTTTATTTTTTAACACCAGTTTTTTTTTTAATAATTTCATTTTATTTTCATAAAAATCTTTGAATGAGATGAGTCATTTTACAGTTTGATTGTCCAATTTGGTAATATATTTTTGCAGAAAAAAATGTTTGTTGTTTAATGTTTATTGACATAAACCGAAACGTAATCAATTCATCAAAACAATAATTCACAATTCAATAATTTCAGACTTTCAGAGGAATATAGATTTTCTTTTAGCTAAGTAGTAAAAATCGAAATCGACTTTAAACAATTGAAAAAATTTAGTTTAATTTTAAAATTTAAAAAGAAAATTATACCTGTTTGAGTTTTAAGTAATACAATTCAATCGACTTACTGATACTACTCAAATATTACAATTAAATTTTGAGCCTATAAAACTAAAAAAGGCAAAAATGTGATGAAAAAGAAGGCGGCATTGCATCCAGACATTTTTTAGCCAATATGGCCAGTTGATGTTTATTATGTAAATTATAAAATATGGCTGCTGACTGATTTGTTCACAAAATTTAATCCTTAAAGAAAAGTTCAATACTAGATCCTAGAGTTAGGTGTTGTTCAACATAAAGTCCGTAATGCACATATGCATACCTTGGACAAACCATTCAAATGGTAACAAAACATCAAAATAGGAAAAAAATGTTATTAACGAATTGAACTTACAATAAAAGATTTTTTGATACATTTATTTTTATGAATAATTTAAAATATTATTCTCGTCATTTTAAACACAATACTAGTTGAAATCAGTAATGAAAAATTTCCGAAGAAAATTTGAAATGTGAAACTTGAATCAAAAGTAAAAAATAAAAACTTGATAAACTTTGAAAGGCTTGCGAACAATTCAAATTTATCAGAATCAGTAATGACAAGATAGTGAATAACAAAACTAAGACTCTTGTGACATTTGATTTTTTAGTTACTCTTAGTCTAAGAGTAACTAAAAATAAAATGTCACAACAATGATGAATGATCAATGATGATGATAAGCTGAGTCGTATATTGATATAAGTTCAAATGTTCACATTTCCATAGAACTGAACAAGACAAAATATCAATGATGCTGACAATTTAAAACAAAAAATGCAAAAATAGCAAAATGACTAGTCACAATTTTCTACAAGTAGACAAGAAAAAAGTAAATCAATTGGGGAGAAAAAATTGTTGCCGAAAACAAAAAAGGAATAGGTTACAAATGATAAAAAAGTTTTTTTAAAAGTTATCAGATGATGATGATCTTGCTTAGTAAGTAATGTAAAAATAGATAAGCATTATTGTAATTCTGTAGACACAAAGACAAGTCCAAGATAGATGGATGGGATGGAGAAATGAAAACTAGGAGGGCAGATTGTGTATGTGTGAGAAAGACAAGAGTTGGGTAAAGAAAGGAGGCAGGCAAGAAGGAGAGTAACAGAGGACCGGGTAGAACCAAAGAGGTGATGACGAAGAGTGTGAATGTGACAGTAGTTGACATGCAGGACAAACGCGCACGCGCGTACACACACAGACTAAAGAGAGGCTGGACAGATTACAAACTGGTGGTAAAGGGAGAGGAGACAAACTGTGGACTTTATAACAACAGAAGGTGGTTGAAGAAAAAAGAAACAAAAAGATGACGACCATAAATAAATGAAAAGGATAAGAAAAGAGATTAAAAGAGAAAAAGTTATCATCATCATCATCATCATCATTGTATGTTCAAACTCGGCCAGACCAAAAGTGTGTGTGCGTGTGTGTACGTGTGTGCGCGCTCGCGCGTGCGTGCATGCGTGTGAGCGCGCGCTTGCGTGCGTGTGTATGTGCGGGGGTGGAGGAGACACAAGAAGCAAACCCAGCAATCGACGGTTTTTTTAAAACTTTTGCTTTCTTACCCCGGGCAGTTTTTCATTCATCCAAGGAAACAGCAGCAACGGAGAAGGCGGCGGTGGTGGAGTGGGGGTGATGATACAGATGAAAACTAGTAAAATCTATATAAGAGGAACCCCTTCGTGTTTGTTGATGCTGGTGTTGATTTTTTTCGTGATGCAAACACATTCCCTCGATTTCGTTTTTTTTTTCTTTTTTAAACTTCGGTTACTGAATGTATGTATATATATATATATACACATATATATATATTATTATTATTATTATTATAAATTTATATACGTATATATATGATTGTGTGTGTCTGTATTTGCGCGTGTGTGTGTGTTTAGTTTTGATTTGGTTTGCAGATAGTTTTAAGGCTTCTTGCAGTTTTGTTCCCCAATTGATAGAGTTCTAGAAGAGCGTTGATGTAGGTGAGGCTTGTTCGTTGACGATGTGATAAAAGAGTTACTTCCTAAGCAGAGTAGATAATATCCACATGCATGCATGCATCCATCCAGTGTAGATGATAGAGAATTTAGATGTCTAGTGGGAGTGGGAGTAAGGGGAGTAGAAGGACAAGTAAAAGGAGGAGAAACGGGAGAAGGAGGATGCAGAAAAGCAATGGGGGAGGAGTAGATTGAGTGAGTAGTGGGTGTATTAGTTGTAATATAGGTGTGTATATGGGTAGGCGGGTTATTATAGAAGAAAGGGAGGAGAGATAGGAAAAGAGAATAGGAGATATATAGACAATCTAGCTAGGGGGACGGACTACACAAGTCAGCATAAGTACAACAACGCCAATGCTGCTGCTGCTGCTGGCGGTGGTCAGGTAACTTTAATCAAACATTGCAAAGTTTGTCAAGTGAAAAATGAGTCAGCGAATACAAGCAGCAAGGAACAACTTAGAGCAGTCCGTGCCTGTCAACGGATGATTTACACAAGGATCATGATGATGATGATGATGATGACAATAACAAAAGATGGTAATAATAAGTGATAGTCGTGTAAAAAAATAGTACCAACAGCAGCACGAATTGAACGGTATTCCGATTCGCCTTCCAATGAGGATAAATATATTGAATACCTCGATTACTCAATTAAGTAAAAAAAAAAGTGATGAAACAATATTCTACAAACAGATAAGATTCCTTTGCAACACATGTAAGCCAGAAAAAAATTGCTCATTAACAACAACCTGATAATTAATAATAATAGAGAGACGGGATCGCGTGTACAGCGTGTAAGCGTGTTTGCATGTTAAAAACTTAGGGATTCGCAAGAGAAAGTAAAAGTAGAGTTGTTTGACTGATTTACATATGGTTCGTTAAAAAGTGGAAGGTGAAAGCTGCTAAAAAATGAAAGTGAAAAGGAAAATAAAACATTTTGTTTGTGTTTATCTTTTATTTTACTTTTTTCACTTTCATATTTATTTTAAAATAAAATGGTTGATAAAAGCAGTGGAAATTTATTTAGAAAAGAGATAAAGAAAGAATAATGTTTCTTTTTTGTACATACACCAAGGTAGGTGGTTAAGAAGGGAGACGAAAGAAAAGTTGTAAAATAAAATGAGAAAAGCATGGGTGACTACGTACTGCTACTGTCAGGCACGGTAAACAAATTTTCAAATTTTTATTTCACAAACAATAAAAGTCAACAAATTGCACACAAACAAATTCTTCCTATTAACAAAGAATTATTATTATTATTATTATTATTATTATTATTATTGCTACTAAATGCGTACAAAAGCCTTAACGAGAGCAAAAAATAAAAGTAATAAATTAATAATACGACTATTCTCGATAACGATGAAAGTATCAAGTGAAAATTGTTGTTCATAACGTGAGAGAGAAAGAGAGAGAGAGAGAGAGGCACGAATGCATGAAAACATCCCAACAACACAACATGTCATTGTTGGACACGGCTTAGGTTTTAGTCATCTCATCAGGATTCACAAGCGAGTGAGCTTTAGTTTTGCTTGAATCTAACAAACATAAGTAAAAGAATATTCAAATAAAGCATGATTAGGAAATTTTTAAAATGTTTTCAGAGAGTAAATAAATATTTACTTTTTACAATGCATCAGACCAGACTGTCAAACTTTTTTTCATTTTTCAGT
This sequence comes from Acanthosepion esculentum, assembly GCA_964036315.1. NCBI lineage: Eukaryota > Metazoa > Mollusca > Cephalopoda > Sepiida > Sepiidae > Acanthosepion > Acanthosepion esculentum. The sequence continues at coordinate 6,896,238 of OZ038501.1, read as the reverse complement.
AGTAGTTCCATGTGTAATGAATGTAATTAAATTGTAATCATATGCATAGATGGATAAATAGATGAAAAATTCGAGAAAAATACTGAGATAAAATAGTTTACTTTAAAATGAAAAAAAAGTCGAAAACAATAAGTCGAGAATTCATTCAACGATTAAAAGTAAAAACACTTTGTTAAAAAAAATGCACAAGGTTATCAACTTTTCTTCAACTCAAGTTAAAGCGAATAAATCACATTGTAATTTTTTTCCATAAAGAAAAGTTCTGAAAATGATTTCATTAAAAAATCTTAAAGTAATGAATGTCTTGTTTTGTTTTGTCTAGAAAAATAAAAATCCTTTAAAATTGTAATAGTCAGTTATGAATAATGTTAGATTTTTAAAATTATAAATAATGATCATAAGTAGTACTAATTGTTAAGAAAAATATTATTCAGCTATTATCATCAGTCCGCTCAACAGTCCAGTAGATATCAAAAACTGTCCAGGGACGACATTATTGACGTCTTTTTTCTGTAGTTTTATTTATTTTACAATAGAAATAAAAAAAAAATGTCTTTCTTTTTTCCTTTTCTTTTTCCCCTCTTTAATTGACTGGGTGATACTGAGAGAAACAATAATAATAACCAAGAAGAATAAGAAATGCACAACTCACCTAGTAAAAAGTTTAAAATCTGCATATACTTCGGATGATTTTTAAGGAAAGTAAAAAGTTAATAATAATAATATCCAAGAAGTCAGTATGACTCATTCAGTGAAGAAGAGAGAAGTTTTACGACGACTGAAGGAAGAAGAATCAGTCTTTTTGGCAAATAATGCAAAGAAGGGATGATGGCCTCTTCGAGGTGAAGAAGAAAAAGATAACAGGGAGACAAGAAGAAATCTGTGTTCATCCCTTTTTGCCAGTAACAACAATAACAACAAGGGATGCAGATGATGATGGTGATGACGACGATATCTATACACACGCACTGCAAAAATGAAAGGAAAGAAAGAGAAAAAGTGGTGGTGGTGGTGGTAGTGGTGATGGTGGAAAAAATTTTAAATCAATTGAAATAATGGAGTAAGGATGAGTCAAATAGTGTTTAAGTGCAGTCTGTGTTGAACTATCATGCTCAGTGTGTGCAAAGGACGTGCGATCTGGCGCCTTGTCGACACAAAGAATAAAAATAATCAATGAAGAGCGACCGGTCAACCGACCACGACCACGACGCCCAGCGACCACCATTTATATATGATGAGGATGATGATGTTGCCCCTCTCTACGACCGTCACCAACAACACCTTATTGTTTCTCTTTCTCCACACACACACACGCATACAAACAAGCTTGCGCACACTTATCAGAGGTAGATCTTGCTGGCGGCGGTGGTAGTGGCGGTGGCGATTGGAATAAAGAAAAAAATGACAAATAGTTGGCAATAAGAAAACAAAAAAGGAAGACTGAAAAGACGTGGACACAAGATGAGATGACGAAAAAACAGGAATGAAGAGGAGATAAACAACAGCTCTTTCTTTCCTTTGGATGAAATAAATTAAATATTATCAGAAACAGCTTGGATCAAACTTACATGATGATAATGACGGTGACAATAATATTTATTTTTGTACATATTCTTTTCCTTCCTCCTCCCTCCATCTCTCTCTCTCACACACACACACACACACACAGGTCATAAGAAGGAGCATTCAACATTTTAACGAATATAACGATGAGTGGTATGTATGATGAAGAAAGAAAAGACAGATCAGGGGCCTAATATATTGGTTTCATAATCGGAAAATACACGCTTGTACGCGCACACAAACCCACAAACATACACATATCGTCGTCGTCATCATCATCACAACCATAATACAACATGACATGCCATCGGCAAATACGTAATATGAAACCACACACACACAAAAACATACACACAATAATACAATATATACACAAAAACAAAAAGTATTAAATTTTATTCGATTTTTATTACGTGTAACTGTAAATATGAAACGATTCCTTTGATTGAATTATTTAATTTAAAAAAGCATAAAAATATAAATATTTTGTATGAAAGACAAATTCTCAATTATTATTGATAGTACAACGCAGCAACAACAATCAAAAAGTAATTTTAAGGTTTTTGGAAGCTTGATAAAAGTTTACGTACGACAATGAATTAGAAATGCAATGAAAAATTGTTTTTTCTTATTTTTCGATCTAAATACGAGAAATGCTAAAAAAAACAAACTCCCCAACTCGACCAAGAAAAAATAATTTGCCCAGATTTTGGGAAATAGGTAGTTCTGGGACTTTTTAGAATAATTTCTGAAGAAGGAAAAAATCGACAAAAATAAATACGGGAAATCAGAAAGTTTTAGAAAAAAAAATTTAACAAACAAGAAATACGCAGGATGATCCTGAGACAAAACAACCACTAAGTGATATAGTTTCTCTTCTTTCTAGCTAGAAAGTGTCACTCATTCATTGTGAAATAAACATCAAGTGTACACACTTGGTTTCTGCATTTTCCAAAGAGACTGATGAAATCAAGTGCGCTTTTTGTCTAGACTTCTTTATCTCTTTTTCTTTCTGTCTGTCTGTCTCTGTCTGTCTGTCTGTCTGTCTGTCTCTCTGTCTCTGTCTGTCTCTCTCTCTCTCTCTCTCTCTCTCTCTCTCTCTCTCTCGCTCATTTACCACCTGATTGGTTTGGCGGCAACAGCATCACAGAATGAAATATGTAAGAAGATAAGGCAGGTTTTTTTTCAGTTATTAAACTAAAAATGATTTTATTTTTATATTCTAGTGCATTAATTAATTTGTAACAAAAAAATCTATTACGAACTTATCGAACAACAGTTCGGGGGTTCTTGGAGTGTGTGTGTGTATCATCTACACGCAGAAAAATGTACGCATAATTTCTATCTACAAAGTTTTTTTCTTTTTTTGTTTTAAAACCTGGTATGTGTGCGTAAGCATTTAACTTTCTTCAATTACATTTTAAAAACTAACCGTATATGTCAGTTATGTTGTTTTTTGTTTTTCATAGGAGAGGGTGATTTTTTTTTTAAGAAACAGAAGAGATTACAAAACTTTTTTTTTATTGTCAACTAGCTCGGTCAGCTCGACCAATTTTTTTTTAATTATCAAATAACATTTTAAAGTCCCAAAATGTTTACAATTTTTCCACTACACTACAGACAGTTGCTTTATAAATTATTCTGGTGAAAATTTGTTTTTCATCAGAAAAATTAAAAGGAAAACAGCAAATTAAAATAAAAATACATTTTTCAACTGTGAGAAAGAAGAATAAAAACAAGTAAAAATTATCTCGAATTTGTAACATCATCCAAAGTACCAAAATGAATTAAAATTCTGTATATACAGCAAAAAAGTTTTTGAGACCAAAAATAAAAATATTGATAGAGGTAATTCTTCTTGTTAAAGAGCAAAAAAGGCTAAGGCAAACATCAAGTTTTGTTTATAATTCCTTTTGTTTTAAGTTAATGAAATAAGAAGACTGATATTTCAGTCAGGTATATTCTTCAAAAAACATTTAGTAATTCTATTAAATTTATTAACATTTTAATTAATTTTACTCTTTACTAACAGCAGAGTTTACTTTAAAGTTTGTTGTATGTAAAAAGAATACTTTTTTTTTCTTTGGACTTTAACGTATTTAGATTGTTTTTAATTCAAATTCCCCATCATGAACTAAATTCATTTCGATTAGGTCTATGATGATGATTGTAATTATTAATGAAACGTACAGTTTGGTAACGGCGATTAAACAAGAACAACACTGATCGCAAGGGGCATGATTTGTGAACGATTTTTTTCCTTCGCAAGTCTTCGTGACCTCTCTTGATTCCAACCCAAATGTAAATGATTATGAGACTACTACTACTACAAGCATGAATAAGTCAACAATAAAGTTGATGATGATGATGATGATGAAGCCATCAACCTTTTTAATTAAAGATTCCAGACAATATCGTACAGTACACTGACTACAGTTGTTGTGTTTGCAACTTTTGCGCAATTCGTTTTTAACTTTTAGATTTTTAATAATGGCCACACTTCTTCAACCCATGTTTAACGGCAACGCTAAAAACGAAACAAAACAAAACGATGCATTATCCAGCGTTTTTTTTTTCGCTCTATGCTGACAAAAAATAAATACGTACACACACATAACTACATAAATACACACATGAACTTACTACACACACACACACACACACATGCGTATATTCATTCAACATTCGTTCATTCACAATTTTTTACTTACAATTTTTTTTACATACAAAAATATTTTTAACGACGGGTTTGAAAAAATATTAATTTAAAAATTATTTAAATTTATTTATTGTAATATTTTTTGTATAATTAGTTTTACTTTCGGCTTTGCTTTGCAGGATCTTTTGACATTTCATAAAATATAATTTTAAAAATTTCGTTTGAAACAAGAAATTAAAATAAATAAATTCTCTAATAATAATAATATAAATAATATTTATCATTATTATTTATTTATTTATGTTATTCTTAGGTAAAAGAAAAGAAAATCTGTAACTGTAAAAAAGCTAAGCAACAAGAAGATGACTTTTTTTTATTAACTCCATTAAAGTTAAAATAATTTTTTAAAACTTCTTCAAAGATATATTTCATGAACTTCATTAACGGAATATTGTTTTTCTTTCGTGAAATAAATGAAGTCGTAATTATTTCCAGAAATTAATAACAAGTGAGTCGAGACGTGAAAGTAAAAGAAGAAGCACTTTCACTTTTTTGAGCAAAAGAATAAAACAGACGACACAGCAAAAAAAGTAAACAAACTCTCTTTTTAAGTTGACAATGAAAGAAAAACAAGAATAAAAAACATAACAACGACAACTACGAAAAAAATTGATGAAACAGTAAATCTTACAAATAAATAAATGAACATTTTTAATGAAATTGAAGTGATTTTGTATATTTTTCCAGATATTTAAATGCAAAAAAGGTTCGACTTTTTTGTTATTGTACGTTAATCCATTTTCTCTTTCTCTTCCTCGCTCTCTCTCTCAAAACAGGCCTACAGTAATATACAATCCCGGAATGGAGAAAAAACAAACAATCTTATTTCACCGCGAATCACAATAAAGTAACGAAAAAGGTGGGCTTTATAAAGTGTACTTACCTGTCGTATGAATTTCGAAAAACTTTGATTGAAAAAAAATGGGTGATGTCCGCTTTTGAGTTACAGCGCCATTTTAATTACCCATAATTCTCCCAGTTTTTGCAGTGGATGAGCGGACGCCCATTCCAATTTACGGATGCTCGTACTTAACAATACACATAACTTTTTTTAATTTCTTACTTTTTATGTTCACAAATCTCTTGATGTAAACGTGTATTTCAAACGTATTTCGAGTTAAAATAAATCAGTATAAGTACGAAATTAATTATGAACGTAAACGAATTCTAGAATCATAACAGGGATATTTCTGCTAATATTAAAGAAAAAAGGTGTTAAATGAACATTACGAAAATGAGCACCCGTAGCATAAACAGGTCCTGCTACGAATGCATTTAATGGAATACGTCAATGATGAGGGAGGAGCAATTTAAGCAAATTCAAGTTCCCGTTTAAAAACCACCTGCAAAGAAGTTCCCTTTTTATCTTATGAAAATGTTTCTTTGATGTAATTGTAAAGTTTATTGAAATGCTGTAAGAAGATAAAAAAAATAAATTATTATGCCTGAAAAGAAAATGTAGCGTTTTATTAGTTTTTGTTTGTTTCTTTGGAAACAGAATTTTTTTTTTTTTTTAGTTTTAAAGCGCCACAACAACAATGTTTTTAATTTTCTGATTTCTCGTCTGACGATGGCGGGAGACCGAGCAATTGAAAGCATTGTTTGAAACTGAATGGACGTAGTGAAGTTAGTTTACGTAAAAAACTGACAAGTGACAAGGAGAAAAATCCCGATTATTTTCAAATTTGTCAGTTCTACTCGTCGAGATCAAGTAACAATATAAATCTCAGCATAATATTCTCAACCTGAGTTTTCACACCATTTGTTGGAGACCAAGTGACAACAAGTTTCTACAATAATTCTTTTTTTATTATTATTTTTTATATTATTATTATAATATTAATTTAATAATTATTTTTATTATTAACAACAAAACAATAATTCCCGTAAACTCTTCTTCCAATATTTTGTTTTTGTAACACTCCAAAAGAACGCGATTTAAGAAAAAAAAAGAAAGAAAAGACAGACTTTTACTAAAAACTCACTACTGTTTTTAAACACTGTTTAACAAAATCAACAAAAAATCTTTGTCAGAATTATAACTGTCCCAAGTAGTGCTGTTTTCTATAGCATCTCAGCTCAAAAATCACAGTCTCATTTTTAACCCATCATCTCATCATTATTATTTGAATTTGATCATAATTAATAAAATCATTTTCATCAGTACAGTCCTTCCGTCTTCTTAATTCTCTAGCGTCAATTGTCATTGTGACAGTGTGTACACTACTCACTATCGCATACATACATTTGAAATTAATATTTTTAGCTGAAGCTCCAGGGAGCCATCCTCCAGGCAGTACCTCTTATTCGGGAGGGAGATGGGATCATTACTTGGCGCTTGAGGCGTCCCCAAAGGGGGAAGTGCCGAGGGGTTTGAGCAATATTTGAACAGCTTTCCAGAAATCTCACATTAAACTCCGACCTTGTGTCACATTCTGTTGCGACTTGGGCGCATGGATACAAAAAATATAAAACACATGCAATACGAAGTTATTGTACACAGTAAAATGAGTAAATACATGAGTTTTTTTTTGTTATGCCTGGAACTAAAAATAAAGCTTCAAAAAAGATTTTTCATTTTTAAAATGCATAATGCTTCTTAGCCTAGGTATTGCATTTTTAGGCACCTACCTAATGGTATAACAACATGCAAAAATCGCTACCAGACCTGCATTTCAACCACATGTAAAACACACACACACACACACACACACACACACACGTGTACAATTTTTTGTCCTGCCAGGACGTAAGCGATTAGGACTCTCCACAGATTAATTTTCTTTATCTGTGAATTACTATGACTTCCTGGGAGAAAGACAGTTTGGAATTCAAAGTTTTCCTTCTCTTAGACTGGTTGTCATTCAGTGCTAGAGATCGCAGCTTACGCTTAAAAGCAGATATTCATACCTTTCCAAATGGCATTTTTGTGTAAAAAAAAGTGAGTGTAACTACCATGGAAATTTGAACGTAAGCTGATTCTACTTTATTTGCTGATAGCTGTTGGTGCTACCTGCACATCACACTCGTAACGTCAATACATGCATACATAATGAATGGCTGACCGCTCATTTCCGAGTATACCTGTAGTGTAGGGTCTGTTAAGTCGGTTAGCCAATCCCTATTACAGATGCGTGCTCAGGCACATTTGTGTTTGTTTGACATTAATACTACCACAACTATGCTGAACAAACGGACATTAGTCACAGTTTCTGGAAGAAAGCGCATCATTTGGCGTGATCAACAGTTTGAATTGAACAAGGCCAGTACGCTCAAACCCTCTGTCACGATGACTTGTGACTTCGTGCTAGCTAGCAGAACCATCGACGGACAATTCCGTCTACTCATATTTACTCACATGGTTTGGGTCAACCCGGGGTGTAGTTTCACGCACTTTCCAATGGTGCTGCGACACACATTCATACATACAGTGTTTGATCACGAGGAAAACGACCTTTTTTTTTATCTGCATACTGCAAACGATGAGACAATTTGAACAAATATTTCAAAATAGTGATGGTAGATTTTTTTAACATTAAAAGTAACTTTAACTTTCAAAGCTGAAAAGTGAAAAAAGCATATATTGCTTTTTAAATTACATCTTATCAAATTTATATGTTTGTTGATTTTTTAATTAAGACTTAAAGCAAATACTATTACTACTAATACTAATAATAAAAATAATAATTATTATTATTATTATAATCTAGTACCAGTTTAAGGAGACTTGTTGTCATTTGATAAAGGAAGAACTATCAGCGTTGTAAAAAGCTAATGAGTATATTACACCTATAATTTAATTACATACGGTGAATCTGATTTTTGAAAGCAAAAAGTAGAATATATTCTTAATAAAAATATTCATATTCGACAAGATAGATAGATAGATAGATAGATAGATAGATAGATAGATAGATAGATAGATAGACTGAAAGTTTCTTTGAGATAGCTGAAATATATAAGATAATTTTTATTGGGATATTTATTTCTCATAATTTTTTTAAATTTATTTGAAAAGTTTTTTGTTTGTTTTATTTTAAATGATATTAAAGTTAACTGAATGAAAATGTCCCACAGAAGCAGATGGGACAAGATTCAAGCGAGGTGGCATCGCGCATGTGCAGTGAAGGTGGCTGCTGTTATGGCGGCTTGTAGTCTAGTTTGTCTGACAACTTGTGGCGGAGTGCCACTATTTACACGAAACAAAGGAACCAAAAAACCGGTGAGTTTGTTTGTTTTCCTTTCCTGTTGCGTTCGGATATTTTTTTTTTCTATTGCATTCGGCTTGCACGTTTTTACGAAGCATTTTATTTTGATAGGTCTATGTGATCACTTTTTTTTTTAGTCGTGTGTGAAAGTATCTTTGTTTGTATTATTATTTATCGTCCACGAGGAAGATAGTCTCACCATAAACTAAAATAAAAAACTTTTTATGATTAAAACTGAATATGTGAAATATTTTAAATAAATCTCCTTTATACTTATTATTATCGTTTAACTAAGTCGTGCCAACATTAGTTTTAACAGCGAAATGGACGTAGAAATACGGATTTGTTCGTTGCTAAGTGATTTTATTTATTTACCCAACCAAATGAAAATAACAAAGTAAATTTCCCAAAAAGTTAACTTTTTTTTTTTTACTTTTTAAATAAGTTAAAATATTAGTTTTAATTATAGTCTCAAACTTTATAAATTAAGTAACCTGTTTTCTTTTTTTTATGCCGAACGTTTGTTAAATTTTTTTTCCACGTCGGCCTTTGGGCAGGGTCACGAGGTGTAAATTCTGATTTAACATGATCCCAAAAAATGAAAAAAAAAAAAAAAAACAATTTCAAGAGTCGACTCTTTATTAACTTTAAAACTCACTAAAAATATTCTTTTATTTTATTTTTTTTTAAACTTATTTAAAATTTACCAACTTTAGCGCAGGTAAATATTTATTTTTACAAATGTCATCCGACCACGTGGGTTTGGCATTGACAATGGCAGTCACTTGTTGAACTTATTTTTCATTCACGTTTTTTTTCTTTTTAAAAAGACATTTATCCCGTATCCACCACCACCAATTTGACTCGTTCTTTGGATACGTTGGTTCAATGAATTATTTTTCAAAGTTTTTTTTTTTTTTGTTTTTTTTGGTTTGTTTTTTTTAGTTAGGAGGACATTGTTTGTTTTTGTTTTTTTTTTTTTTCTTGCAACTTTGAGATTTTGTCGAGAGTAAAATTGAAAATATAAAAATTCAAACCAAACTTAAAGAAAAAAAAAAATCTAAAGCTTTGTTTTTGTGATTTATCCTCCACACCGGCAATTGTTTCCGACTGTTATTGTTAGTAACGAGTGTCACGTGATCTTTTTACCTCGGGTGACTCTTTACTAAGAGAATGCTTTCTGAGTGAATTTTAAACTTTTCAATGTTTTTCATAATATTTATTTTATTTAAAAAAAAAAAAAAAAAAAAGTTTTGAATGGAATTTCTAATGAAAGCATTTTAAAATAAAGAACAAACTGAAAATGTTTCGCTATCAAGAAGCATAAATACGCCGAAAGTGGTACGTTCATTTTCTTCGGAATTACTATTTTAGCTTTATCAAGCACGTGTTGATTTTTTTTTTTCTCTTGGCGAAAAAATAAACTTGCTTTGTTGACGATTATAGTTAAGAATGAAAGAAAAATGAAATCTGAAATGTAAATATACTTTAAGACTTCACTTTAAATTAATTATTATTACTAAATTATCAATCTGACTTTGGGAATGTTGGGACATTTTTTTTTTTTTTTTTTTTTTTTTTTTGCAGTTCTACTTAGGGTCCAGAGACATTTCTTTCTCCATCAATTTGCCAAAAAAGAAAAAAGGTTAATGCGTGATGGATTGCCATAAAAAAAAACTTATACTCTCATGATGAAATTTTAATTTCTCTCAACAGAGCTAATAATTAATGGTTCAAACTTCAAATGGATCACCTCCCTCAGCTTCTTAATTTTGTTTTTCTACTAAATAATTGTGTTGACATTCATTAGCAATCTTTCGATCTATTATTCGCGTTTTTACATTTTTTCGACTCCTTTTTACTTTGTGATGTGAAGAGATTTTTAAAAAATATAGTGGAACTTTCGTCATCTATTGAGAAAATTCAGTTGCAATGGCTAAGCAAAAAAAATATTCATGAAATTTGAAATGGTGTTTTTTGTTTTGTTTTGTTTTGTTTTTTTTAAATTAAGAATTCGTTTTTCTAACCTTTTGGTTAGAACGAGGTATTTTTTTTTTTTTTTTTTTTTTATTCCACTTATTGCAATCTAATATAGTTCATTGCTAATTTTTTCTACATTGAAATATGTTATTGCTATAGCTATATCTAGAAAAACATTCAATTTTTTGTGTTGAAATGCCTCGTAAATATATACCAAGTCAAATGATAACGGATTTTTTTCCCTCCTCTTCTAATTATTATTACCGTTGTCATTAATTGTAACATTTTACTTCTAATTTTGGTAAATTTTACCACGATTAAGATGCCTGCCCTGTAACTTCAAATGAGTGTAAGTCTTCTTAACGCACAGGAGGCACTTTCTTAAAATAAAATTTGTTTATAAAAAAAAAAATCAAAGTTAAACATTAATGCAATAATAGCAATGAAATTTGTTTCAACACTAGTTATTAAACAATACTGTTTTGTCTTCCTTTTTTTTTTTTTAATTAAATTAAAAAGCACATGAATATTTCTGTATTCCAAACAAAAACAACTGCTGTTCTTAAATTTGTAAGCCTTGCTTGAAATGGCATGTTATTTTTAATTTTAATGCTATTGTTTTACTTTTAAACAACTTGCACTTTCATTTTTAAAGCGGTTGTCGTGTCGTTACTATAACAACGTAATTGTCAAGCAGGTTTCTAAGGTTATTTTATCTTTATATTTGTTTTTTTTTTCTGTTTTTATTTTTACTTTTAGTTTTATTTTCGTTACTCTTCGACACTACTTTTTATTTAATAATTCATCTACCAATGGAAAACGTAGACTTCGTGTTCTAAAAATACTGTTCTTACACTGCAATTTTTCCATAATTTAATTTTTAGAGATGACGGTTTTTCGTCAGTTCAGTTTTCGTTTCTTTATAATTTTACGCTTTCACCCCTGGAAAAGTAAAACTAGAAAAATTAATATGCTATTTAGAATGGCGAAAAAAATAGCAATGTTGATTATCCTCATCAATTAGAAGAATTAGTCTCTTTTAACACGTAATCCGGTAATTACTTTTTGGAGATAAAAAAAAAAGTTAGTAAATCTTAAACTCTTGTTCCACTAAAGCCATTTCATTAAAAAGAAACAATAATTTAATAAAATAAAATGGGATTTAGTGAAAGTTTGACTGTAAAATGTTTATTTCGGATGAAGCATATGTTTGTAAGTTTGTGAGTGTACGGATGGTGGACTGGAGACTAAAAAAAAACTATCAAATATTTTATCATTGGATATTTTTTCTTATGTTTTGTTTATGTTATTGTTAACTTTAAAAAATTTAAATCGTTCAAGTGCGGTTAATTTTCAATGCTAAACTTTTTAAAAAGATGAAAAAAGGAGCGATAAACTAGCAAGAAATTGGAAAAAAATCGAAATTACATTGTATGTATGTGTGTGCGCGGACGTGGATGGTTTTATTTTATTAATTTTCTTAATTTAGGTAATTGGAGAACAGACGATTTTGCTCAATAGTCTATATAAAAAAAATAGTTTTTAAATTTTACTTTTTAAAATAACTGATGTTATGAACAAAACGCCTTACAGTTGATAAAGAGAAGTTGATTTTGAGGTCAGGGCAAGGTGCCCCTGGTGCCATCCAGTGATGTTAATGGTTTTACGAAATAACCTCATACTACGTGACCAGAAGAGAAGGCAGGGAGGAGATAGAGCACGTGGCTGCCTTTAAGATGTAAACAAACCTCCGTCATTCACGTGTTGCTCACTTTTGCATTCCTTCTCTCTCTTTTTTTTTTTTTTTTTTTTTTTTTTTTTAACTTAATTCCGCCCCGTCTCTATTTCGTTAAAAAATGTTCCAGGAAACGACGGGAGTAAACAAACGGATCTATCTCAGTCACTCTTTAATTTTCTCATTATTCATTTTTTGCTAGGGTTTTTTTTTTTTTTTTTTTTTTATACTCCGATTATCATTATTATTTTTATTTGTTTTGTCTTCTCTCACTTCTTTTACTTTTGATTATTAGATAAATCGAAGAATTGTAAGATAATTCTTTGTTGGAATATCTTTTTTTTTTTTTTTTCCGCTTCTACTCTTTGCTGCTTTTTCGGATTCGATCGCGAATGCGTGCGTGTCTTCACTGGAAGAAAAAAAAAAACAATGTAAAAAAAACTTTGTTTCCTCATTATAAAAATCTTGTCAAGAGGTGAGCAGTGGATGTTTTGCGTTTCTTATAATCCGCAACATGTTTTTATTTGCCACTTTTTATTGCTTCATTTTTTTATTTACTCGTATTTTATAATTTATAAAATAACTACTGCGACACTTCGATGTTTGCTACTCTTAGTCTTATTGTTAAAAAATCCAGTCATATCAAACATTGCTAAGGGAAGGGGAGATGTCTATATGAAAAAAAAAAAATTAAACAATTATGTTGAATGGAGCTCTGAAATTGTGTTTAGTTTGACATGGATGAAAATTGAAGTCCTTTTCTTTGCAATAAATAAAAATTCCGGACCTATTAACAATTTGGCACTTTATTTATTTTTGTCATTTCAACTTTTATCACATTAGCATATCAAGATTATTTCTAACAACTAGTAGTGGTTGCGAAATAATTGTTTAATTATTTATTTCTCTATATTTCTTTACTTTGGGGGTCCTTTTTCATCAATTTTAAATTTTACTCGTGTTTCAGTTTATTTCAGTTGATCTCATTACTAAATCAAACAAGTTTTAACTTATCGATCAATCGTATTTTTTTCTGAAAAATATTACGAAAATCCTAATAATCTGCTAATTGATTATTTTCCGCAAACTGTTATTCTTTCTTTAAGGATGGTTGTAAAATTTCATACCTCGTTTATCCGTCATTATTTTATTTTTATTTTTCTCATTGTTAAATGTTAATGTTTTATGACCATGTAAGTTTTTTTTGTTTTTTTTTTCCCCCGAGTACCTTAGTGTCCGAAAGGTTCTTAGCATACTAAATAATATTTTACTTCTTTTCTTTACCTGGCCTAAGTGCAGCGTTTACTATGAGCTATGCCAAATTTTAAGATGAAGCACATGATGAAAATTGAAAAATGTACTCTAAACACTACGAAAAACGTGGTATTTACGTTTTAATTATTTGACTAAATTGAAGGAATGTATTCAGTGGGGAGATGTTACCAGTTTTCCGGCCTTTTTGTGTATATAATAATTTTAGACAAACTAATAATGCGTTTTAGACGCTATTTTTCTATATTTCTGTTACAAGTCTTGTCTTCATATCCAAGGTAAAGAAGGTAGATCCGACCTTTTATTTCGTATTATTAATTAATTTTTGTTTTATGATTTAAAATTGTATTTTATTTCCTAAAAAAAATGCTTGCTCAAAAATTATGAGGGTAGCTAAGAAAAGAATTAAAAAAAATGCCAATAGTTCAGGTCTCTTTTTTTTTTTTTTTTTTTTTTTCTTAATAAAGCTGTAAGTAAAACGGTAAAGGTTTTACTAGGTATGTCTACTAATTGTAATGTTTCTTTATTTTTATAGCGTCAGTATTTTTGTTGATGCAAAATCTGACTACGTTAACAATTACATAATCACAGCAAGAAACACGGAAATTCGTTTACGGCTGGCAGTTACAAGTTATATGAATTTTTACTACTAATGGGAAGAAGAGGGGTGTTTGGTCACGTGATTCTCTAGTCGTCAGCTGTATCAAAGAGAATCCTGATCTTGCACTTAAATGTCGCCTACGTGTTTTTTGTTTTCGATTTTTTGTTCACTTAAAAAAAATCTTTTGCACTAATATAGCCACAATTATTATGATGCCGTTTTTTAATCAATTAAAAATTTCTAGGTAGTGATAGCTTTTTAAGTTTTTATTTATTTATTTTTAATTTGGCATCAGGTCAACTTTTTATGAAATTTAATTTTTTTTTTTTTTTTTACTTTCCAGTTTACTATCAAAAAATGATTTTCCACGTGGATTATTTCACATTCCTTGTACTACGACTTCCCAATTGGATCGCAGAACAATTACAGAATTTTAAAATACGGACTACTTTGTTCTCGCGACTAGTGTACTGTGCAATATTTCTCAGTTATTTTTAATAATTGTGTGTGTGTATAAAACGTCAGTAATCACTCATTATGAATATTAATTAATACCCACCGGTGATGTTAAGAAAAAAAAAAAAAAAGTTATCTCTCCAAATCGTTATTCGCCAATTTTGTATAGCTAACAAAATTAATTATTTCGTTCCTGGCTTACTTTGCAGTTTGCACATAGTTTGGTAAGTTCGATGACAATCTGACAGAATAAACATGACTTCTTTTTAATTTTTTTTTTTTTTCCGCCAATGAACACTGGAGTCATTAGAAAAAATATTTCATATCGATCAATGTCAAAGTTTAAAAAAAAAAAATTAAAAAAAGGCAAACTTTTATGCACTGCATCTTAATTATTAGCTACTCATAATTTTTCGTAATTTTTAGAAAAGTACTGAAGCTATTCACGGACAAATTTTCAAAATTTGTACGAAAGATATTTCCTATGTTGAATTGAATTTGAGACTGTCACTCTGATGTGGCTATCGCTATAGTTTTCTTTTAAATTTTACCGGGTTTTCAAAATCAAACACTAGACAGATTATAGAAATTCCAAGAAACCTGTAATTAAAAATTACAGAAATTGTACAACGTTTACAATTTTAAAATGTCTTGTAACGAAGACAAAAAAGTGACATTTAATACAATAGGAAGTATATGCTGCATGTTTAGAAAATATTTTGTTTGTGGGCTGTTTTATATGAAAAAGACTGCACGCACAACCCCCAGACAATCATTCCAAACTTCATTTCTGCTCGTAAATTTCCGTCCGCCAATGTAAACCGTCCTCTTCAGAATGCTCCACATGTTCACAATCTGGTTACGGTCGGGCGCCCAAACCAACTAATGTCTTTACCCCCACCCCACTCCTTTTTTTTTTTTTTTTTTTTTTTTCTTTTCAGTTATCCATTATTTTTACTTGCTGAATGTGGTGGAGTATTTTCGTGCATAAAACAATTTTCTGAAAGCATTTTGGATTCTTGAAGCATAGTTCCGTGTGTGCTTTCAAAAAAAATCAATGTATGTTTGAGGTGTCATCTGTACACGATCTGGCAATCTGGGTTCACAACATCACTACCCAATCCCACCGAAAACATCACAGCACCTCCATCTTGGCGTCTGAACTTGTGAGGGTGGTTTCCACTGGTCGTCACCTAGCCTTTGCTCTCTATTCGCTTGTCCCATCGAAGGTCGTGCGGCATTTGTAGGTGAAAAGAACGTTCATTTCACTAGATTTTCCTTAACCTTTTTCCAAAGGAGGACGAGTGAACAGTCTCGCATTTTTGTGCCATTTGATTTAGAATGCGACATCTTGTGATTTTTCGACATTTCCTTGCTGTCACTACACTAAAAAAAATCATAGCTTGACAACTTTTCTTGGTACAGGACACGGATCGACGAGATAAAGTCCTCAACTTATCTTTCTGCAAACCTACATCCAGAGTTCTCCCGAACCTTCCCCGAACAGTTCGGTGGTACTTACTTGCCTATATATTTTTTTCCCAATTTCCGGTGGTGTTTTCCATTTGCAAACTCTCAAAACATAAACCTTTCTCTTTTTAGTCTTTATCCATCAACTCGGTCTTACGATCAGTGTTGAAAATTTGAAGCTTTAAAAAATGTTAAAAAGCTTTGTACAGTACTTTTTTTAACATCACAGCAGGACTAGAGACTTTGAAATTCAGGATATTTCACAGAAACGGCTACGCAGTACGAACCGTCTTTTATCTAAATTGCATAAATAAATATTGCTATCATTGAGCAAATAAACCTTTTTAAATTTCAATAAGATATGTGAATAAAGAAAACTTAGCAGATGCGTTTCGTCCTCTGATGGACTTTATCAAATCAAGTGTGTGTGTGTGTGTGCACTACACAGTCGTACGCACACATTTGCCTTGATGTAAGTAAGTGTTTACTGTTTAGACGCTGTGCGTGATAATATATGAAAGAATTTGTGACCTATTCCTTGGAAAATTCGAAATCTCCATCACAACCTGATGAGTGTCTACTGCTGAAAGGCAATCTTTTTTTTTTTTCTGGTTTTAGTTTTCTGTTTTCGGCATTCATTTTTAAGTTTTTTTTTTTTCTTCTTTTTCTTAAATTATGGCTAAGAAGATCGTGTTACAGGTAAACGCTTTCTTCTCGTCTGTCTTCTTCACAAAAATATGAACAATTGCAAATAAACTAAAAAGTATTTTCATATAAATTACTAGGTAGTACCAGTTTGTTGTTGTTAAAATAATTAAATCTTTTGAAAAAGTTGAAAAATATAGCAGTTGAGTAAATATTGTGTGGCCTTAAGGTTTTTTCTTTTATTTTTTTATTCGAAAATTTTCATTTTTATTTTTTGTGAATAACGAAAACGGCTCATTGAACTGTTATTTGGAGCAAACTTGATAAAAGGAGGACCGTTCTAAAAGCCAATTCTTTCTCTAAAATTTCATTTTCTTTCTCTAAGGATCCAACGATTTTTTTTTTTTTTTTTACGTAAGTAACGAAAAGGCCTAATTAGTAATAATATTCTGTAGATGAGGTGCAAGTAAAAAGGTTTTGTTGGACGATAAAATAAAAAATGACACCCTCATCAAATTTAAATAAAAATATTTTAAAAAAATAAACATTTTTAGTGCCAACTGTTGTCTTTGTTCAGTGATTTTTTTTTTTTTTTTTTTTTTTTTTTTTTTTTTTTTTCTTCCCTCCCACTAAATGGCATGATGGTGATTTACTTTACTTTGACCTTTTATAAAAAAAAAAAACGTTATTCACGGTAGTAAATATTGTTAAAGTTAATTTCTTGCTTAAAAAAAATGAGGTAATTAAGAAAGTTATTGTCATCCATTCTTTATGCCTGCTTATTGAATTTGTTCAATAAAAAGCCTTATTAAAAATGGTCTGTTAAAGAAAGGCTAAAGCTTAAATGATTATGAATGTGATTCTAAGTAAGTCCTTTTTTTTTTTTTTTTTTTTTTTTCTTAGTTTTCTCTGAATATGGTCTTCTAACAGCAATGGAAGTTTAAGTTTGCTTGTTTTTTTGGGGGTGGGTGTTGTTTTTAGTTTTTGTTTTTTCCCGACTCCTGAAAACCAGACATAGGGTGGAAGCTTTAAAACTGATTCTTGACGGTTCTTTCTTTAAGTAAGCTCTTCAGTCACTCTTCAAGTATCACTGACATAACCAATCCAATATTATTGTAATAAAATGTAACTGTTCATTTTTTACTGTTTAGTTTTTAGTGTTTACATGACACCTGAGATCCCAAAGTAAGGGTTTTGATAAAAATTTATATTAATCCGGGTGTAAATAATTCATTTTCTATCAAAAATGTCAGAAATTAGTGAAATGAAAATATTTCACAGATGAGGCAACAGAAATCAGAAATATTATTTAGATATTTCCACATAAATCTTTTAGATTTAAACCTGTTTAGGCTCTTCTTGAATATATTCGCATCTTCTTAGTATCTTTTTTTTTTTTAAATTAATTTTTTTGTATGTTTACTTTACTTCGAATTTGCTGTCTTGTCATCCGTCAGGTAAAAAGCACAAAGAAAAAAAAAAAATCGCTGGAAATCTTTGCATCATCAAAAGAAAAAAAAAATGAAAGGATGATAAAATAAAAGATAAACTTTCAAAATTCAGCAGATGAAGTGTCAGTATTTATTTTAAAAAAGGATTTGTTTTTAATAATTGCGCTCCTGTTCACTTAAGTACCCCCCCCCCCCTACACATAGACACACCTTGTTGAACA
Organism: Acanthosepion esculentum; assembly: GCA_964036315.1. Taxonomy (NCBI): domain Eukaryota; kingdom Metazoa; phylum Mollusca; class Cephalopoda; order Sepiida; family Sepiidae; genus Acanthosepion; species Acanthosepion esculentum. The sequence goes on along the minus strand of OZ038501.1, from coordinate 6,877,917 downwards.
CAGTTGTTTGAATCATTGCTAATGGAAACTTCACTGTTGGTTCAACAAAATGAACCAAATTTATTCCTAGTGATTTCTTTTATTTTCTTTATATTGTTAATCTTGACAGCAGTTGTTTTTGTAATACAGCTTTTGAGATGTAAAGGGCTGAAACTTTCAACCTGAATTTTTTTTTTTTTTTTTTTTTTTTTTTTGCTCTAAACCTTTTTGATAATTTTCAGAGCATTTATTCATGAATTTTCTAAGGTTGAAATCTCCGAAATATGAAAGAACATGACCTTTTCTTTCATTAAAATGAAAAAAGAAACTTGTAGAATATTGTTTGATGTCATATGATGTGGGATTGTTTTTACATAATTTAATCAAGGCAAAATCCAAGATGAGGTATTCCCGAAATGAGAGCAATCTATCCCCATAAATGGAATAAATGGAACAAAATTCCAGGAAGGTTACCAAATATGATAAATTTTTGAAGAATTAGTGAGGGTGGGTGACGGTTCACGAGGACTGAAATGTTGTGAGTATAACAACGAAGATGAGCATGTCGGTCTGAATAAAATTCTGCACTCAAATGTTCTACAGGATAAGAGCTTAGTGAATTTGGTGACATAGTAATTTTGAATTCAATCCCTGGGCCGAGCAATGTGTACTTGGACTATACGTGTAGAAATGGAATAAGCAGTACGAAATAGGCGAGATATGTGTAGACATGGTCAGTGAAAGAACAATTTCTGTCTGTAGATTAAATAACACTCAACAGCCAAAATGGTGTGATAACAACAAAGATACGGATAAGTCTGCATATAAATGCAAATAACTGACATCTGCAGGACAATAGCCTAGTGGATTAAAGTGTTGGTTTGTGAATTTAGTGACATAGTAATTGTGAGTTCAATTCCTGGGGCAGGCAGTATATACTTACTCAGTTATTGCTGGTCTTGTTTCCGTTAACTGATCAGTACTAAAAATAAAAATTAGACCAGATATCCTTAAACATGGGCAACGGAATGAGAACACTCAACCCCCAGAGGTTCAATCCCTGGTTCAGGCAGAGTGCAATAGCTAATCTGTACTAAAAAGAAAAACTAGACAGGATATCCCTAGATTTAGGCAGTGGGCCAAGAACCACCTACACTTATAGATTAAATAAAAGGTTCAGTTTGGAATTCCCTGTGTATATATTTCTGATGAAGGCCAGCGGGCACAATGGCCAAGATGTGATAACAACAACAAAGGTGGGGAGAATAGTCTGCATGCAAATAATTGACACGTTGTACATGCATTCATTATTAATATTTTATATTCCATTGATCTATCATTTTTGAATTGAGTCACTCAACAAAAAAAAATGCCTTACAGCAAAGATAAACTTAATTATTTGACAAATAAGTTAGATATATAGTGTGTATATTTATTGTCGATGAATTCTACACATCATTTTAAATTTAATAAATGTTGAACAAAGACCAGCAACGTGCTGCCTGAGGAAAAAATAGAAAAGTAATTAAAATAAGATAAAATAAACATTCAATGTCTACAAATAAGTTTTAAAAAATGGAAAATCTTAGCAAACATTAGCCCATTTCTGTAAGATTTATTTGTAATCACATTTTAGATTCTGAAACAATTCTGATTTATATTGTGAGTTTTCATAATTTTCATATATATATATATATGCTTGACTATTTGTGCTTTATTTAGCATTTGGTAAAAACGGCAGTTTTAAAAGAATAGACAAAAATGTGTACAAAAAAGAAAATTAGATTCCATCCAAATATATTTAAAAAAAAAAAAAAAAAAGTTTTCATATACAAATAAATTAAATTTTATATATATATATATATATATATAATATAAAATTCAGTGTCACTACTTGACAGTAAATGTGTCCACTTTCTGTTTTTTGGTGGCACAAATTCACTCTTGTCACTGGAAATATCTAATGGCAATATATCTTCATGTTCATCTTGAATAAAATTAACAGCTTGTGTTTCTTTTGTTTCATTGGTTTTGAATATAATTTTGGTTATCAGACACTGATTTTGTTTTTGTTAGTTCTTTATATGATTCTTCATAAAGTGTCATAATCATTTTCAAATCGTGTTGGAATTGCACAGTTCGTTCAACATTGTTATCATTTGTAAGAAAATGATTTCCAAGTTTATTGGCTATTTGGAGGCCTTCTAGAATTCTACTTGCAGATAGTGGAACCACTTCTTCATCATCACTACTATAAACTAACGTGGAATCGCATACATTCTCTGAAATACTATGTATGTACAGTGCATAGGTCCCACCCTCATCGGAAAGTGAGGGTCACTATATGGAAAAAATAGATTGTATTCTATTTTACTTTACTAAATTGTTACTTAATCATGTTACGTAGCGTTTTGGTATTTTGTAAATTATAATTAATTGATGTTACTTAATTGTTTACTTACCACTTGCAATAAGATCAGTCGTCACACAAGGACAGTTGTTTAAAACATGTTAAAGTAAAAAAAAAAAAAAAAAAAAAAACATAATCAGTTCTTTTTGTTGGACTATTTCAAAACAATGCAAAAAGAGAATTGAGTGTATAAACTTATGTATTTGTTTATTTATATCCAAAGACCAACAAGTAAAATTTGAGAATAGGACAACAATAAATATAGAATATAAATCTCCTATAAATATTTTTTTCTTTGATTAATCAACTAGAGTAAATTCTCAGAATACAAAACTGACAGATCCCTACCCAACCTACTGCTTCTTTTATGTGCTACATCCCTTCAGGACATAGGCAATCATGACCCTTCACATCTTCCTGTCCATTGTAGCTCTTAATAAGTTTGTCTTTTATTTCTCTCAAACCCTATTCTCCCATCTATTTACTCAAGCTCGTCAAGTATATTTGTGTTGCTTCCCTCTGTCCTGTGAGTATCAGATTTTCCATGCCCTCCTTCCACATTATGTGCTCCAGAAATTTCAACTGCCTCTTCCTGATGTTAAGTTTAAGTTTCCTTTTAGTTTCCATTATCTTCAAAACATTGTCGCTGCTCACACATTTGCTCCATGGTATCCTCAGCATCCTTCTGTAGAACCATGTTTGTTACTTCAAATCTGCTCTTCATCTTTGAGTAAATGGTCCAGCATTTGCTGTCATACAGGAGGACAGATATCACATAACAGTTCAACACTCTTTTCTTTGTTTCTAACAAAATTTAAAATCCTGTGGCATGTCAGGATGGTCTGTTTGGAGGTGGATGGAAATCACATTCAAAGTACAGAGCAAAGAAGAATTTCCACAAGTTCCAGAGAGTAACACATATGATGCTGCTGGCAAATAAATTACAGGTGAGGACACAAACTACATTATTTTAATAGCTGAACAGTCTGGCTTCAGAAAATATACCTTAAACTACTAGAAATTATTTAAATTAAAGTTTTTCAAAGTCATTCAGAGAAAAATATTATAGAATAAGTGAATATTGAAGAATAAATAATGAAATTCATCAACAAAATAATATTGAATGAATACTTAGTTGCCCTTCCTTGAGCTCTTATGACGACCTTATTTCTTTCCAGTATGGATTTCACTAATTTAAAGCAATATTCTTTATCAAAGTTGTTTCAACTTTCCAAAATAGTGGCTAATAGATCTTTGGAGTGGGCTGTCTCATGAACCACTTTTTAGTTTCTACCATGAATTTTCAATTGGATTTAGATCTGGACTGTATATTGGCGATGTCATTGTTTTTTTTTTTTTTGTTGTTGTTGGTTAATATGCCTTTCCTGAAGAAAAGTGTCATCCCCCTTTGTTTTGTGACCAGATACATTATCATCCTGATAAATGACTTTGTCATCATCTCCAAACCAATTTTATATTGATGGTATGAGAAAATTATCTAAGATTTCAACATGTGTTATTTTATTGTTGAAATAATGCTTATCATACCCATTGATCCTTTAAATGACCTGTAGATCCATATCCCAAATAATTTGCAAAATTTACTTGTTTTCTTCAGACAGTAATTTTTGTTTCATTTGAATGGCACCAGACACAAGTTCCAGCATCACTACCCTGGCCAATGTAGGTTTTTGTTTCCTCACTGACTGTATCACTTTCATCCAATCATCCATATGCCATGATTGTTTCCTTTTTAGTTCTCTTTAACCTTTAACCTCATTTTCTTCTATTCGTGTGCTAGTGCAGTATTTCATTTGGCTTTTCTGTATGCAAATCCCATTTCATTCATCCAATTTCTTACAGTTCTGTTACAAACATTGACTCCTGTTTCAACCTATTTGTTTTTTTAGTTTTTGTTGTACATTTTCTATTTTCAAGACCTATAGCTTTGTATTTTCTACCTTGACACTTTAATGTCTTTCATGGTCTACCAGTATGGTTCCCTTTTTTAACGTTCCCATTTCTTTATATTTGCCCCAAATTTTAGACCTGATTGATTGGGAACAACCAACATCTTTCTCCACATTCTATTATGGAGTGCCGCCTTGAATGTGTTTTATACTCTCCATTGTTTCATTTGGTAATTGTCTTGTGGGAACCAGGTTTCCTTTCAATTAGGTATATTCAACCACTTGTTGAAGTCAGTAAGAACTCTTTTAATTTAGACCAATTTGCATATCTAGTTTTTCTGCTAGTATTTGTTTTAGGAATGCAAATTATACAATCATTTCATAACTTTTCCTTCACATTGGTTTATTCCATATTTTCCTCTCCATATCTTTGGGGAAAATTATACCATTAATTTAAATAATTTAACATTGTTTAAGGTATATTTTATGAAGCCAAAATGTTCATCTATGAAATAAATGTTTTGTGTCTTTATTAATTAGATTATTTAATGGAAAATAAAGAAACAAAGCAAACATCCTCAGTGTGCTAATTTCGTAATCTTTGCCAGTGGTCATATAAATATATATACATATACACACACACTTTATCAGCTCATAATACTAATGCCTTTTCTTTCTCAGATGCAAAATGGATAACAACAAACTTTAATCATTTCACCTCAAGCCAAGCAATAAATGCACCAAAAGGTGTGACGGGGGAAACTGAGAAAGTACTATAAAAAAAAAACTTAACCCAATTCAAGATGGAAAAATGACAGTTGACATTGCATTTAAATTCTTGATGATTATATGTGAGATGAAAGAAAGCAAGAAACTGGAAGAAAATTCCACATTTGAACTGAGGAAATTTCTTACCAAACTGGTATTGTAAATGGGGAAAATGAAAATATTTGGAAAACCTGAGCAATTTATTAACAAGCAAAGTGTGGAGATGATGAGATATATATATATATATATATATATATATATATATATATATCTAAGCTTAAAAGCTACCCTAATGGGTGGTATTTAAGATAACTCCTGCCCAGTGCTCTTGATTAGGCCATTATCACAATAGGTACGGAGGAGTAGATGTGATAAGCAACAATAAACTACAGAAGAACTCGAAATTAATCGCTGCATTTAAGTATTGCATTAATATTTAAGCTTACCTTTTAAAAGCTCAATGATAATTCTTCTGCCATCACTTAATCTAAAGACAATTTGATGTATGTAGGTCCTTACTTTCCACACAAACATTTATTTTTATTTCATAATTGGGTTTTTCAATTAATTTCTATTATTCCCAAATTTATTTCCAAGTTATAAAAATTATTGTGCAAAAAAAGTTGTTACAAAAAATAATGTAAAATTGCCAAAAACAATTGCAGTAATGAAAACTTGGGAATCCCAAATTGTTCATTGCATTTAGTGTTGAAAATATTTGACATGTTTAATTTTTATTTATTGTTGGTTACTCTTAATTTGAATTTTGACTGCTTTTGTATCAACCTTTTGGTAAACTTCAGATTAATGAAAGGATTTTTTTTTTTTTTTTTTTTTATCTGTAACATGTTAATGATAAAAACAAATTTCAGAATGTGTTTAAAAAAAAGTTTAAATTTTTAATTTAGCTCTTTTTAAGTTTCACAAACATAACCTGCCTCTCCTGGGTATGACGATAAACTACATCCAACAGCAAGGCCTCTAATCATGAGGTTTTGAGGAGCGTGGAACCACCTCTTAATTGCTGGTGTTCCCCGGTCCACCCTGACCCGAGGTGGTAGCACCTGTTAGGGTCCCAGCTATGAGCAAATAGTTAAACCCGAAACTGAGATAAAAAGCATTATAAAAGTGTAACAATAGGTTTTAATACCAGAAATACTTCATAAAAATATTATTACCAGAAATAAATTTTTGAAGAAAAAAAACTATTACCAACTATACATTTTTGAGAAAAAAAAAATATTACCAGAAATAGACTTGTGACAAAACAAAATATTACCAGGAAAAAAAAAAGTTGTTGGCATTAAATAACCCATTGAGGTTGATATGCCGTAAAACACACAAACCAAACATAACCTGCACAAGGCTGGTAATAGCTGAAAAACAACTAAACGAGAATATACTGAGTTTAGAAACAAATTTGAAATACAATTTCAATATAATATTCATATTACTTTTAGGCATTTTACATCCTATATGAACTTTATGGATTTTACAAGTATTCCACCAAATCAACACTTCTTCATATTTTATACATTGCCCAAATATTAGATTTAAATCTGTAATTTTTTTTTCTATCTGTGTACAAAAACTATAGTTGATTAAACTAAAATCCTGTATCTACTGCACTTTGACAATTTATGATTGAAATAGGTATATAGTCATAATATATATATATATATATATATAATCTTTTTAAGGATAAAAAAAAATACATACTTTTTTATCTTTTTAAGTATCAAAAAAAATAAAAGCAATAAGCTGTAACATTGCAATATAAATTTACAATTTTTTTTTTTTTTTTTTTTTTTTCACAAGTCAGATGCTTTGTATTTTCATTTCAATATGTTGGACAGTTTTAATATTTGTTAACCGATTACAATAATTCCAAATATTGGTTTCAAAAACCTGTAATGTAATTCTTGAAATCCATTTTTGAACCATATCTATAACATTTTTCATATGGATAATTATTAAGTAGGTGCTAAAAAATTCTTGGTCTAACCAAGGAGCCCTTACCAAAAAATCCTGGTATTTTGTCAGATTTGGGGTCATGGGCTTGTTTGAGAACTTTTCAGCATGCCCATCATAAAATCTAAAGTTTTAATTTGTTTATATTGGAGATCCAGTAACACTACCTTTGTTAGTAGTTAATGTTTTAATAGGTAAAGTATAGCTGTTTTTTTGTTTGTTTTTTTTTTCTTTTTATTGTTCCATTGGAATGAATCTTGCATATGTTAGTTGTTCTTATAGACATGTAAATTTGATCAAAACTTAAATTATCTTACTTATATACTGATTTAGTATAGCTGTATCCTCATCTCGGTTGTTACTGTCACATTTTAACTACCATATGGTTACCAACTATGATGGACGCCAGAAGAAGATTTGACTATAACTATCAAGATAAGGAAACTCATCTAAGTAATTATAATTATAATATTTCCTCATTAAAAAGAATTTAAGCTGTAATATTCTAGATACATGTTTTTGTTTCTTTTTGAAAAACTGAATAGATTACCAAAGAACAGTGGTAATAACATATTGTCCCTTCTCCTGATGCAAAATTAACCCCAATTAGTGCGTGAGTGGGGGTTAAATTGAAATCTATGTTCTGTCCTTTTTTTTTTTTTTTTTTTTTTCTTCCTATGCCAGGAAGAAAGATGAATAGTGAAGAGGTTTTACATTTTCTCTTTTGAAATTGGGCAACATTTTGATTACTTGCCTGTCATTAATTCTTATCAGTGTGACCTGATAAAGATACATAAAAGTGAGTAGTAAAAAAAAAAATGTATGGACTACATTTCTTATCAAACTAATTTTATCAGAAAATAGTCTGTGTTTGAATAGAACTAACTGTAACCTTTTTGGTTGCCTTTAGCTAAATACTAATTACTTTTATTGCATCTAATTTGGTATTCAAATATCACTAGTGGTATCAAATATGTTTTTACTTTAGATATTTGTACACATAGTATTTATATAAAGTCTTTTAATGAAACTGATAAGGACTTCATATGAATTTTTATAAAAATCATTTTTGGATAATATGCCTGGGTGGGATGTGGTGTTTATATAAATGTATACATTAATGCATAACAGTAGATGCAAATATTTTTCGATAAACTTTCATGAAGCTGATATATATTTATAGTTTGCATAATAAAAAGAAAAACAAAATGTGAAAATTGCTGTAAAGGTTAATTATACTATTTTTCTGTAAATTGATTTTAACAAAGTTAATTTGGTTCTGACTTTTTTTTTTTTTTTTTTTACCTCAGTATTTGATTAATTTCCTAGTTGAAATGTTTGTAGAAAATATTTTGTCAGCATTAAAATTAGGATATTTTTTAAAATCTTTTCAGTAGAAATTTTCAATAGATCTAACACCTTAACCACTTTTACTCAGATATTTTAAATAAAGTTTATTATACACATTGTATTTCACCAAAAAACAGTCAACTTTTTTGCTTTTTTAAGGCAAGTAGTCTTTGTAATTACAGTGCTCAATATTGAATGATAAAGGAATAATAGTAAATAAAATGATTACTTATCTTGGAGTTTCACAGATTCTGAAATCCATTCAACAAGACTTTAAATGACATATAAAACAAAACTACTTTAAATTTCTGTATTGTATTTCACTGGGAAATGGCCAACCAGAGCATCTCTGGAAAATAACATTTTTTAAAATGAGCAATCTTTGTAATTATTGCACTCAATATCAAGACAAGTAAATATTTCATTTATTTTATTAAAATACTAGATTCTCTTAGAACTTAATAAATATTCAATCTTTGTATATAAATTAGTTTTGTTCATTTTTTTTTTTTCAAAGATTGATTAAAACTGATCAAAATTTAAAACTAAGAAATATAGCTTTATAATCTCCCAAGCAATGAGGTGGATTCGCCTGCATGTATATAAATGAGAGAATGTAACGGGACTAGAGGGAGACAGCAAAAGCTGTGTTTAGTGATCATCTGAGGAAATACAGTTTTAATCTGCAGCTGGATATACTCTAAGAGTGACTGAACTCTATTAAGTAATAGACATGTTACTACATATATATATATATATATATATATATATATATATATATGGTTACTTTTGTCCAACACTTTAACATACTGCACAATCAAAAATTAACCTAGAAACTCTAGTGGTGTTCTTAAATATGCTTGTTGTATCAATCTCTCATACGGATGTCATGCATGGTGTTAAACTCCTTCAAAAATGTCTAAACTATTATCTATATACAACTGTTTTCTCAGATCAATGATTACAAATGGCTTCAAACAAATGAATCTATCACTTAAAAAAGTTAATCGTTCATCCAGCCATATAAACTAGTGCTACAATATCAAAATGAGTTTTACAAAAAAACGCCGCTGGAAGAATTCTAACAACAGCAGCAACAACAAAAATGTGTAGTACATGTAATTCAAAAGGAAAATAATGCTATAATCAAGATGTTTATTTTCTACACTATCATAAAAGATTAAGGTAACACCGAGCAATACTAGAAATTGTGATAACATTTAGTCTATTTTCCTGATAAACTGTTTTAAGAGAAATATTTTATAAGCCTCAATCAGCATTAATGCTAAGTGTTCAGTCAATGAATGGTGAATGTTTCCTGTATGGAAACAGCTGATCTCCCAATTGCCGTATCTATTGAAAAGGGAGAGATTCTTCAGTGCTAGTTTGACGGTTAACAAGCCAAAGAAGAACGTCTGACTTGCCTCGGCTGAAATGACCATAGGTTATGTTCTAATAGTTTATTTTCTCACCATGGGACTCTTGTTTCTCTGCTACCTATAATCTTCAAATATTTACAAATGCAACATCAATTGCTATCTTGTATTTCTGAAACCTGCTCTTTTATTGTCCTTTCACCTCACTAAAGTCTTCTCATTCTTTCACCCCCAGTAACCCCTTGTATCTTAATGGCATTATCACCATGTATGGGGGCGATATTTTCCACCAGTACCAGAGTTCAATGTTTTAGCTCAGGCTAAGTTTTCAAATACGCTTTTTTTTTTTCTTGATAAGCAACTGTACTCAAATTTGACTAAATCCTAAACAACTCCGCTATTGATGTTAATGTGGCTTTAAAAAAATACATAAAATTAAACAAAAAAGTGTTGCTAGATACATTCTTTTTATACTGCATTGCTACTAATTACATTAATATATGTGTCTTTCCAATTATTATATCCATGTATGGAAAATTTTAAGCAAATAATTCTTGTGCAAAAATTAAGCAATCCAAATACTGGTCAAAATCATGTGTTGGTTTTCTATGAAGGTTGTCCCTTTCCACTTGGAAAATTTCAATTTGCTTTTTCTATCTTCATTTTATTTTGTTTATGGTATATTAATTAATAATTTTACTCAACATCCAAATATCTTCAATTGTTGCAAATATTCTTTTGTGATAATTCAAAGGGCATTTTTGGATTTATTTCAATTCGACATATTTAAAATATGAGGAACGGTAAAAATCTGTGTCTATTCATCATTACTGCTTCTGTTTATTATTATTATTATTAATGCACAGGATGTAAAATACATGACATAATAATTGATTCTCCTATTGGCTAAGTGTGATGTGTGGTGCCACAAAGATAACACGTCTCGTGCTATATACCATAAGTTTATTTCTCAAAGCAGTTCAATACATGTTTCATGCATTAACCAAAACAAAAAAAAAATGAAAACAAAGAAAATAAAAATAAAGTTTGTATTTTATTCCAAGCAAACAGTGGGGGGGGGGAGATGGAAGCAAAAATATGCCTGCTTCAATTATTGCACTTTAATATTAATGCAGTAAGCATTTTCTTCAATCAAAACTAAAACAACATCATTTGCTCATCTTTGTGGCCAAAATTGTTTAACTGCTTTTTCCTTTAAAAATTACATTTTTAACAATCAATATATTAAAACAGCATTTCTGTTTTATTTGAATTTTTGTATTTTAAGGCCTGAAATAAAAGAAATATAGAAAAATACAATTTTGATTGGTATACAAAGAGTTCTTTGACTGAAATAGAATATGACAGTTGAGGAGGAGAAGGAAGTTGGGTTCATGCTTTACCTGGTCTCACTTGGAGTAAGGAAACATTTGCCTGAATGACGGCCTATCAAAAATAGCATATAATGCAATTGAAGTACATGGCTAATAAGGAGAGGTTTAAAAGGCTTTTGGCTTGTGTATTTTCGTATGTAAAATTATTAAATTAAAATGATATATTAAGTCATCAAAGAAGTGAGAATAATTTTTGTTTGTGCAATTACCCCAAGGTTTTCTTTTTTTCTTTTTTTTTTTTCTTTTTTTTTCGTTTTTTTTTTTTTTTTAAACTTATTCCACTTTTGAATATAAATATTTTTAAAATAAATTTCAATTATGCTTCCTATTTGAAATCTCAATAAGTATAAAGTGGGCCGACTAATTAACATATTTGATGCTATGAAAGATGCATAGAGATATTGGATAGCTTGCTTTAAACATATTAAATTTACCCCATTCAGCAGTATATATTTAGGAAAAATAGTTTTTAGTGTTAAATACACTAAAAAATTTCCTAGTTATACCCTGCAGAAATAGGATTGCATGCAGTGGTGGCATCCTACCGGTTTGCATGAACCAATTCTTAGAATTATAAAAACTTAGCAAACTGTTGAATTATTCCAAAATAATCTTGTATATTAATAGCCAATGTCTAGGTAAAATATTAGTTGCACTATGCTTGCATGTACCTAGTAAAACTCTAATAGACACAAACCCCCTAAGCAATAACTCTCAGAACATAAATCTTAATATTAACTAATTCATGAATTTTGTGAACCCAGATCCTTAGAATATGGAAGAAGCTGTAGTTCCCCGGAAAGATGCTGAAGTTATCAGATTTTTGTAAAGTATTTCGTCATGAGATCTCTATTAATGATTTCCATGATTACATTGAAAACATAACGAGAAATTACTGTAAACATGTTTTACCCAAAACTATCCAAGAAGGTAAAAGATAATACCATTGCTGTAAATTTGGCGGAGACTGAAAGAGGGTTTTCTGTCATAATTTATTCTGATATTGTCTTGAAATTAAAAATGTGGCAAATCTTCTAGTCATAAATTTGATAGGTCTTCCATTGGATCTTTGGGACTGCAGCAATTCAGTTTGAATGAGCAAAGAAACCATAGGACAGTTGATGACACTAGAGTCATAAAAGCATCACTTTTGAACAGAAATAAGAGAACAGAATTTCAATCTGGAAATATCTTAAATGTTTTCTATTAAATTATCAAAATGGTGTAATTCTTTTTGATACTATAAAGTGATTTGTTTCCATTCTCAAATTGAAAAAGAAAATAAGCAGAATAGGTTCCTAAAGATTACCTGTCTTTATAGAACCAGTTCCTGGAAATTTTGGATGTCATTATTGGTTGCATGCAATATAGCATTTTAAGCAAGCTATTGGTACATTAAAAAGCATGTTGTCTACCAGTATATTACCATATATAAAAAGCAAGCTAGCAGTGCAGTTAAGCAAGAAATCAAAATAATTAAATAATCTTGCGTTATTTGATGGCTTTATATGATGTAAATATAACTCGGCAGTCTTAATGTTATGTTTCCCCGGTTAGTGTTTTACCATTGTTTCCTAAATAAAAATTAGACATCACATAACCTTATTTAAAGCTCCTGCAGGTTTGCAATTTCTTAGGAAAAAAACAAAAAAAAAACACTTCAATGATTTTCAACTATAACTATTGCTAACAATATAAAAATGTATCATTACTTGTCATTTTCTATCCCTGTTCATGTAAGACAAGGTAGTTAGTATTTTGTAACAAAGCATGCCAGCTCAAATAAATGCTCTGCTGGGGATTTTTATGTAAGTAATAAATATGCCAGTTTAAATAATAGTACCAGGAAATTTTTTTTTTTTTTTTTTCCTAAGCATTTCACCCCAAGCAAGACGGGAAGCCACTAGCACACAAGGGATTGCAGAGAGTTGGAGCTACAGCAAATAGGAGTGATAGAGGAAAGGATGAAGAGAAGGATAGGGGATAGATCAGGGATCTGGAGACATCGATTGACATTACATTTGAATAGTTGGAGATTATAGCTATCAGGGAAACAGGAAGAGGGGAGGGAATTCCACAGGCGAGAGGTGCGAGACATGAAGCTATTGGAGTAAAAGAGATGGCTACATTTAATAGTTTTGACTGTGAAAGGGTGTGAGTGAGATGCCAGCCTAGTAGAACGGTTAAATTCATGAAGTTTGGGAACCAGCGAAAACAGCTCATTGGAGCAGTTACCATGAAAGTAATTGTAAAAAAAAGACAGAGGGAGGCAACGGCACGTCTGTGAGAGAGCAACTGCAGACGAGATGCCAGATCAGGGCCAATGATGTTGCATATCTGTCTCTGGATCTTATCAAGAACCTTGAGACAAACATAAGGGGCACCAGACCATATATGGCAGCAATACTCCATGCAAGGGCGAATGGTTGATTTGTAGATTTGAAGGATCGACTCGAGCGAGAAAAATTTCCTGGCATGGCACAGGGAGCCAACTTTCCTTGCAGTGGACAAAGCTATTGACTCAATGTATTTGTTCCATCTCAGGTCAGCAGTCAATGTGAGGCAGAGTAGTAAAAATAGTAAGTATTTTATCAAATCTTTACCATACTGTTGAGGGGTTTAGGATTGAAGAAAATAATTTATTCAGGCTGGTACTTGTATTTGGTACACAAACATACATCTGTATGTGTAAAATATGAAGAGGTGCTGAAAAGTTCTCAGTCCAACCAACTTCCCAGAATCTGGCCCAAAATAGGATTTTTTTTTTTTTTTCAAGATTGTGTTTGTTTTTATTTGGTAGGTACTCATACACTAAACTGGGATTACATCAAAGCTAAATATGAACAGTACTTTTATCTGTAAGATGATTTTGAAATCTATTGTAATTTTAATGACCATTACCAGGGAAATACTGAAAAGTTCTTTGCCTGACAAAGAACCCCTTTCAGCGAAGTATCCCAGTATAATATTGCTTTGTGTTTTTTCTCCAAGGGCATATTCAGAAATCTCTAAATGACTCCCAGTGAACACTACAAACTGTTGACAATCAGTGAAAATTCCTGTTAGACATGGTTATAGATCATCAGTCTCATGACTAGGTGTGGTCATTGTACAGCTGAGCAATTGACAAGGTACTTCCAAACATCTGGGTTAAAACGCTGTAGAGGTATTCATTCCTGTATAGCATGACTTGATGGAGCTCATCTTTCTTCAAACAAACCACAGCCAATGTCTTCCACCTTGGAGATGGAGCTATTGATTCCATTGGTTGGGAATACCCTCTGCTCTGAATTTTTACTTAATTCTAGTAAGCCCTCTCTCCAATGTTGTGTCATCATCACACTGGCTGCATGTATATCTATGGAGACCAGTTTACTCCATTGTGCTAGATGGCTGTTGACCCCACAAGAGGATTAATGACAAGTCAAATCATAGATATCCAAGTCTTATTTGCACTCTAAGTTAAAATGCTGAATAAGACTGTCCATTTGTCATTTTTGCATAAATCTTAGGATTAAGATAATGCTCCATTAATAGTGCAGTGGAAAACAAACTTGAAAGCTGTTTACAGTGAGATGAGTCATCAGTGTAATACTTTGAAATTGTTTCAGTGTTGTAGCTAACTTTGTTTATAGGAATCAAAAGCTCTAAAATTTAATCTTGCTTGTTTTTTTTTTTGTTTTTCTTTAAAAGCTGGAAATGATTTCACTTCATGCTGAAGAATTTAACAAAGTGAACCAGATTATCCTTTTGTTCTTCTGCAAAAACCAGAGGCTAAAGAGAATACATTGTCACAGAAAATTATGATGCCAAGAATAATAAATCTCAGAATTTTTATTAATACTTTGTAATGGGAGCTTTTCATTTATTAAGTTCTTTTTATTTGTTTGTTTTGCTGAAATACACCTAGATTAATTTGCCAAAATGAGAATATTCAATAAACAAGTCCTCGAGATATGTGTACAAATCAAAAGGAAGATAATGAAATTTAGATACACAGACTAAATTACCTGAATAATGTACATGGCAAACAATATCTCATGAGGTATGTCATTATAAAAAGAGGCAACATAATATTGTATTATTGGGGTAGGAATGGAGGGAGTTAGAGAAGAGGAGGGTGGGAATAAAAAGAAAGGATAGATAAATTAAAAGAATGAGATATTTATTTATTTATTTTCATTTTATCATGTGTCTATTGTTGAGACAAGTTTTTCTTTTCTTTCCTAAATTTGATATTGGCTTCTCATCTTGGCCTGCTATGAAAAGCTATAGTTTATTTTCAAAGATTTCCTTTTATCCATAGCAGAAATATCTGTAGGTTTTTAAGATTTTACAAGTAATAGGTTGATCTCGGTGAAGTCTCCTGCATTTGGGCTGAAAGTCATTTTCATGCTCTGAGGTTGAATCCACCTGCTTTAGAATATTGGATCACCATTGGGCAAGATGTAACACCTTTCTTGGGAATGCTAGAAGATGAAAAACTTGGATTTCTTTAGCATAATTTGCCTGTGTTATTTGCTGAACTGATCTCTTTGTCTACTGCTATTGTCTTAATTGGTCCTTAAAGCACTTGACTATTTAGATTTTTATGCTTATTCCAAAAGTTAACTATTGATCTTTATTTTGATCCCTTGCATCAAGTTGACCATGTTAAACGTAATATAGCAGGAGAAACAAAATCTGACAAATAAGGAAAATTAACATTTAAATTTAAGACAAGTTCATCTGCAAATTGGCATCTTCTGGGAATCTTTCATAATTTGATATAAATATTATTCAATTGTTTTGCTATAGTTTTTATTAGTTTGTCAAAGAATGCAACTATGAAAGTACTAAGACTGGTGCATAGTATGGAGGCCACTTTTTTATAAGAAGGGAGAAAAATTGATTATGTAAAAAGAAAAAAGGTATTATTTGAAACTTAGTACCAATAAGTTATGTTTATCAGTTTTCTTCAGATACATTAAGCATAACCAGATTTTGTGTTTTTAAAAGCCTGTTTTATATATGCAATCATATCAATTGTGATATATAATTAAAAACCTATATTAGTATGAGGATGTCTAACTGGTATAATGGTTAAGGCCTTGAACTATAAACCAACAACCCAATTTGGAATTCTATCCAAATTACATTCACTTTTGTGCAAGTATCCTTAAGATATTAATCCATCTCCTCTTCCAGCTATGGGTTAAATAGCAGAGTAAACTAGGCTCTCTAGTTATGGTTGGCAATCAGTCTGGGAGAAGGATAACTCTGAATTAAAAACTATGTAACCCTGGTGTAGCACATACTACTATGTAGCCATCAATAAAAGTTTGGAGTTTACAATAACTATAATCTTGACCGTATTGACCTACAACTGCATTGATTTAACAAAAACAAAAAAATAGGAAGTGTTGAAAATTTGATTAAATGTCAGTTTTTTTTTGTTTTTTTTTCTTTGGTTGAGATGGGAACTTTTCATTCCCTTTTGATAATATAATTGGAAGGAATATAATATACATTGATTATAAAAAAAAAAACTAAATAAAATGTATGATTGAAATTTTTATAGAATTTTATGATTTACCTGCTACTAATAGCTATATTTATGAAATTCAAGACACTTAAAATGTACCAAAATGCATTTTCCTTTTTTTTACTCCTACTTAGCAAAGATCTTAAAAAGGAAAGTGTACAATACTTTGTGTGAATGTATGTTTTTTGGTGGGAGAGGAATACATATGTAACTATATATAATCTGAGCCTTCATCAAATAATATATTACTTCTTCCCTGAAATTAATTTTAAAGATAGGAAGTCATATTTTTAATCAGCTTAGCTAAACATTAATTTCATTGCATTTCCTTTAAAAATTTCTCTCTAGAGACATATTTCCTCAAGTTGGGTAGTACAGACTTGGACTCTAGTGGAAACATGGTGAGCAATAACTGAACAGTACTCTCTAGATATGGAATGAGAGAAATCTATCCCTGTTGATTAAATAAAGTGTTCAGTTTGGAATTTTGTTTAATATTACCTGGATTGACAGACATCTGAAGAAGGCTGGAGAGCACAATGGCTAAAATATGATGATAAAACAAAGATGGAGACATTGGTCATACTGGAAATAATGTGTAAATGACTCCTTATCCCAGAAATTCAGATAGAAATATATTCTTGTATATCATAAATGATTTTAAGCTAGTTACAAAGTAAGATTGGGGGGGGTGTTATAATTTGAGATGATAGTAAAATAATTTCTTTAAAAAAAAATGATAATTGTATTTTATTGACTGACAAATTTATCACAAGAGGATTGAGTTTAAATGTTTTACGCTTTATATTTGAGTGACTGTTCTATTGTTTTGATAGCAAGGTAACCTAAAACATTTCTGCTGCCTTAATTTATAAAGGTATTTACTGATTTTTTTTTTTTTTTTTATATATTGATTTATTTATTTTTTATCATTTTACTTCAAGCAAGGCAATAAAGCCCTTAAAACGCTATGGGTTACTGAGTGGGATAGAATATGAGAAAAAGAAAAAATTCTTAAGGAGGGAGAAGAATAAAATAACAGGAATTAAGAAGACAGGAGATAAATGATTGACATTGCATTTGAATTTTTGAAGATCAAAGTTGATTGGGAAGCCATAAGAGTTCCACAAGCAAAATGTCTCAGAGAAGAAACCGTTAGCAAAGAAGTTAGTTACATCTAGCCATTTCAACTGTAAAATGATGAGGCCTTGTTGCCAGTCTAGTATTGTACTTAAATTCATAAATACCATTGAGGAAAATTCATCAGAACAATCACAATGAAAGTACAATGAAAAGGCACAAGGAAGCTACATTACAGCAGTTGGAAAATAACTGAAGCTGAGATGCCAGGTCAGAACTAATAACATTGCAGATCCTTTATATTTTTATCATGAATCTTGAAATATAGAGCAGAAACACTAGATGTGCCAGTAATATTCAAAGCAATGATGAATGATAGACTTATAAATATGTAAGATTCTGGCAAGGAAAAATATCTAGCACATTTCGGTGAAACTTTCATAGAGGCACACCTAGCAATTTATTCAATATAATTTTTCCACTTAATGTCAGTGGAAAATGAAAATGTTAGTCTGAGAAGGTGCAATTTTAAAAAGTTTAGATTAGTTTGGTACAAGTCTTCAAGTATCAGATGCTGAGTAAAAAGTCACTGACTAAGCAGTAGTAAGTCTGATGGACCAATTTAATAACAATTACTTCATGGTGAGGCACCAAACTGTTAGTTCTTATATAACAATGTAGTACATCTGTAAATTTTTTTCTTTCTTCTTTGAAACATTGTTACTTACCAATTCTTCAACTGTACATTTTTTTTATTTTTTAAGTTCATTCAATAAAGGCTTGAAATCCACTCAAGGTAGAGGGTTACTGTTAAATGATTGTGATGAATGTGTAATATTAATGTAAGGGGACTTATTAGGAAGTGAAAATTATAAGGATAAGGAAGATAGATAATGATTGACCTTTTATTTGAATAAATTAAGCTTGTAGTGTTCAGAGGAAAATCCACACAGGATTCTGTTCTACAAAATGGCAGTTTTTAGGAAAAAGCTGTCCGAGTGGAACTTTCTACTTTTATTTGGAATATTAGAATGATTTGTGGGTGTAGCATGGCATTTTTTTTTTTTTTTTTTTTTTTTTTTAGAGTTGGTAAAAATTATTGAGCAAATAGAAATGCTTATAAAGTTCTTTCTCAGCCTTCTGTAATATAAAAAAAATCCATTTTGAAAGTAATATCAATATTGTTTACTGGCCTTTGTCATGATTTACAGTAGGTGTAGTCATTTTTATAGCTATTATTGCCTGGTTGGTAGTTATGATAGAATGGTTTGTTCACCCATTCATTTCTGTTGATATTGTGGCATACCAGTGACAAGACTTTGTATGCATCAAGATATGTAGCAGTGTAACAGTGTTCTGTCTTTCTCGAGGGCATTTGTTCTCCATGAACATAAATTGTCTCTGACCAAATTTATACTTGGTTTGCCAATTCTGTTAGGTAAGCTAGGCATGCATATATATGTCATGCATTTTTTTCTATAATAATGACCAATGGACAGTAATGGTTGCAAGATATTAATTATTTTTAATAGCAGGCTTAATAGGAGGAATCACTAATGATTCTCTCTCTCTCTCTATATATATATATATATATATATATATATAAATTTCAGCAGTTTTTTTGTTTTTACAGTGAAAAACATTGATTTGGAAATTCTTGCAAAAATCAAATAATTGTCAGATTTTAATGAAACTTTCAGTATTAATGGATGAATGAAATTATTTTTAAAATCTTTAATTTTTACTAAATATTGATAAAAATGTTACCTCCCACACACACTCAACCTATTTAATTTTATCAAATTTCAAGAAAGAGATTAATCCTTATAATACTTATAAGGACATTTGAATCTTCAAATTTTCTATGTCAAACAGGACCT
The DNA here is from genome assembly GCA_964036315.1 of Acanthosepion esculentum. NCBI lineage: Eukaryota > Metazoa > Mollusca > Cephalopoda > Sepiida > Sepiidae > Acanthosepion > Acanthosepion esculentum. Next base: position 6,858,275 of record OZ038501.1, on the reverse strand, counting down.
CCAGTTACAGAAAATCTGCTCTGAATCATAAAATAAAAAAAAAGGGAATAAAACTAAGACCTTATTTAATTAGAAAAGATTTTAATTACTTTTATGAATAAGATATAGACACTATTGCCTTATGAAAAAAATTTTTCAGTGAATTTTTGCAAGAATTGTTTTAATTTTTTAAAAAGTTTTCATTAAAATAATTTATAAAGTTTGCATATTTTTAAAATTTCATATTTTGCAACAGTTATGTGATATTTTTATTAATTAAAAACTATATTTACTAATCATAAATGGAAAAAGCTTACCACCTCCATCAGTATTTTAAAACCAATTCTGGATTTTTTTTTATTTTTATTTTTTAAATACAGACATCCATACATTACATTATCAGAAAATAAGAGCAGTAACTATAGTAAATTTAAAATTAATTGGTAATTTTCTAACATTTCCTCAACAAGCACTTTTTGTAAGACAATACCTAAAATTCAATGAAATATTACATTACTTAGTATATTTTTGTAAATTTTTAAGATTACTGGGTAGTTAAAAAAAGAAAAAAAAATGATGAAAAAAGACATTTTTACAGTTATGTGCTCTTTACTTAAAAAATGCCCAGTATGAAGCTATTGATAAATCTATCAATACCTAATAAGAACCCCACCCCGTGTTAAATGCTTTTCTGCTATATTTTGAACTAAAAGTAATATTTGTTTGAAATCAGATTGATTAAACTGTAAATTGCTTAATCTTCCTCAAATAAACTTTCAGAAAAGCATATTTTGTTTTTGAAAAATTTTTTTAGAATTATGTTGTGTTGACAGATTTGTCAATATGGCTGTTTTTAAAAAAAAAAAAAAAATTATTCCAATCTAAATTTGGTTTGAAATTTAGCAAGTATTTTGCTTATTGTAGATATTAAATTTAATCTATTAGCTTGAAATCAAAAAAAAAAAAAAAAAAGCTTACAGATTGTTTTTTTAATTTTTAGTTTTGCAGGTACTCATATATATATATATATATATATATATATATATATATACATATATATGTGTATGTAATAGGGTTGATAGAGATGCGATTTTTATTATTTGTTATTTGTTTCTTTACAACAGCAACAATTTATAATCCACCCCACCCTTATTTTAATTTACTTTTTGTAGGTGCTATTTCAGGTATGTAATCTTAATAGTGTACATCAGGTGCAGATGCTAACATTATGATTTTTACTTTATTCTTTGAGCTACTACTTCTGTATTAAACAAGGTTTAATTTTAATCTTGTATATAAACAAACTTGAACCAACAAAGTAATGTTCAAAACTAAGTCAAGTTTAGGTTCAAAGTCAGGACATAAAGATGAAGTACAAACAAAGGTTAAGCCATGACCCCTTGAAATAACAGTAAACTTTCATTATTCTTGGATCTTGAATTTTTTTAATATTTTCTTTTAGTAATGTTTAGCTAACTATAATTAACTAGTATTTTATTTTTATTTTTAATTCTAATTTTAATATTTTTTTCTGGATGTTATTGCATTAGAAAATTACTTGTCTTGGTTTTAAGTTACATAAAACACCAAAGTGAAGCAAAAACCTTTTGAAATGAATATCTGATACCTAACAGATAAGAAGTAATGAATAAATAATGGCAGGAGGCAATATTAAGAACAACGAGGAAGAAATTTATCACTTGAGAACCACTTTCAGATAACAAGCAGTCTGTGAATGGTAAATTAAGTCTCTATGAAATAAAGATAAACAGGAAATTGGACCGGAATCATATTAGGATAGGAAATGGAAATGTTTTCAGAGAGGTGAACCCCAAAACTAATTTAAGAGAACATTTAATCCGGAATTTACTGATAAATAATAAGTTGTAATAATGACGATGTTCATAATTATCTTTAATGAAGACAATGATGATGGAAAAAAAAAATATGGTAGTTTGATTGTAGAATTACGCAAGTAATTATAGAGGAACATTTTTAGATATTTTATCTGTTTTCAGATTTTTTATTTTTATTTTATTTTCTTGTCTTTTGACTCTGTTTTGCTTAGGAAAAAAAGCTATGCACTTATATCAGGAAAGAAAACATGGAAATAGATAAAAGAATGGAAAGAAAAAATTTGAAGGGAATGTTTTCAAGCTGTCATTTAATCAGTTTGTGGGAGGTGGCTCATAGAATGTGAGAAATATTTCAAGAATCCTAAATATACAATATCGACTTCTTCTAGACCTCTTTAGAAAGAAAAAATTCTAAGACAATTTTAAAGTTGTGAGTTTGATAGCAAAAACTATAATAAAATGGTGCCCCTTTTTCTCTCTCCATTTCATATATATATAAATAAAATTGTACATGTGTGTATGTACATGTGTTTCTTCTCACTGAGTGCATAAAAATAGGTTTATTTATATATTTTTCATTGGGGTGGTTTGTGAATGTAAAAGAAAATATTTATTAAAATGTAATAGATATATATTTTTTTTTCTCTTTGATTTATTTACCAAATTGTCAAACAAACAGAAAAAACAGGAATGGCAAGAATACATTTGAGATGGGTGGGGGATGAAATTTTTAAAGTCAGTTTTTAGATTGGAGTAGGCAAGAAAAATATAACCTCAAGATGGCAGGTGTTATTTCAATATAAACTGTCAGATTTTTTTTTTTATTTCCAAATATCACAATAACAAAGTTAATAAAATCAAAGAAGAGCAGTTGTGCATGCATGCATGTCATATATATATATATATATATATACATACACACACACAATTATAAAATATAAGCTGAGAGCTTAAAATAAGCTAAACTGAAATAAACTGATGGTTTAATGCTGAATTGACAGAGCTTAAATAATAATGTGTTACCAAATTGTTATTCAACTTTACACTTCAAGTACAGTGGTAAAAGCGCTTAACAATAGGAGCTACTATACATACAACTATGAAATATGAGCAGAAACCTTAATAGCAATTTCATAATTCATATATTTTCCCTTTTGCAAATTGAGACGACAATTACAAATAAATAGACAAGATATTTGAGATGTTTTAGATCGAAATTCCTCCCCCCACCCCCGGTAGAAATTGGTATGTGTTTTACATATGTAAAGGGAATGATACAAAAAAAAAAATTCTTGACCCTATCAAGAAACCTGATATTAGGTCATTTGGTCAGATTTTAGAAATTTGAGAACTTTTTACCACTCCTTTATTGTAATAATATGAAATTCTACTAGACTTAAAATAAATTATTGGTTTTATATTGTTCTGAATTAATAAACTGATCCCTCACCTAAAATTATTACATCCCATGGGGTGCTGAAATGTTCTTAGCCTGAACAAGAAATTATTAAAAATAAGATAGATAAATAAAATTCTGATGTTTGGAAAATGGTTTGGGCCAAGAACTTCCAAGACCTTGGTGTATGTGATATTTAATTACAACAAAGTTTGTATTTCTCAAAAAAAAAAAAAACTCTGCCAGTGTATTTCTGGAGGATAATGCTTTTAAGGCAAGCAGTCTTTGGTAATTAAAATGCTCAATATTGAGAGAGAGAACACATTATATAAAAAGAATTAAATTGAACATTTAATTTTATTTGTTTTATATAATATCATATATTTCTGCAGTTTAAAAAATATTGAATATTTGAGAGTGAAACTGCTGAAAAGGAATTGCTGATATTTGTGTGTAACATATATATATATATGTAAATAACCTATTCAATAATTTTTTTTTTTTTTTTACATATTTTAAAAGAAAATGTATTTTATAAAAAATTAATCAAAACTGCCAAAATAGCTTTCAATAATTTTTTTTTCACTATTTCTCAACTTAAAATTTTGTGAACACACCTGGATGCTGTTAAAGAAAAAAAGTGTTTGATACTCGAGCACTTTTTCTCTTTATCTACCTTTTACATATATGCTCACATAGATGAAAGGCACATCTGCAAACCTTGTGATTAAAGACTGGGGATGAGTTGTGTGAGTTGGGTTGGGGGAGCTGATATTTTTTTATTCTTTAACCGATAATGTAAGTCATTGATACAAATTAAAGATGAGAATCTTTTTGCAAATATTTTATATTCTTTTCAAAAAACTTATTTTTGTCCCCTAATATCTTTGATTTATTTCTACATATTTTTTTTTTTTTAATATCTTGTTTTTCAGTTGACATGAAGAACATTGCCCTCACTCTATTTTATCATTGTTAAGGTAGTAGAAATTCTGTACGAGTTTGAAGTGAAATTGGTTTGTATAATGACTACTCTGGAATAATATCAGTATGAACAAGTAAATTTATTAAATTTGGCAGAATCTATTTTACATAAGAACTGCTTCTCTGTTTATCACATACTGTCTGCACATGATTTTTACATGTGCTTATGTGATATATAGGCACATATGTGTTGTGCATGAGTGACTTGTGTTTAATGTACATACGAGTACATGCACACACACACACACACAATTTGTCTGAGTTTGAAATGAAACATTGGAATATTATATTCCTCTCCTGCTCAGTCTGGACAATACCTTCCTTGAGCTGAGCAGTAACTTCAAAGTTAGAAGACAAAAAGAGTTTTTGAAACCTTAAAACTCAGATAATTATTAACCTTGTTGGAAATTATTTTGTAATTTGTGGAAATATTTTTAGGCCTGTTATTGAATTAAAATATATATGTACACACAGACATATGCACACAATTTGATTGAAATGGATATATGTCAAAAGGGACAATTTCTTTCTTTCTGTCTGGCAGCAACTCTTGTTCTGCATTTTGTCATTTTTATGACTTCTCTATTTAAACTAATTTTATAATAAATGCAATATTTTAAATGGATAAACAACTTAGATTTTAAATTTTATCTTCATTGTCAATAAAGCAACAAGTATCAAACTAGTTATCCATAAAAAGAACCATTTTTATCTTGAAGAGAAATATGCTGCATAAAACTCTTGAGAGACCAGCTTGATTACTAATACCTTAAATAAAATGCTAGAATTTCATATTCTGAATTTTCAAAGCTTTTAGGCCCTCCCTACTTAGCGTAACTTCTCTGATTGTTTTCATTTGGATATTTATTAAAGATTGATGCTTAGAGAGGTAGTCTTTTTTTAAATACTTTTTTGATACCACTCAAGATAAAGGGTTACTGTTAAAATGGTAAGGATGAATGAAAGAAAGTTGTTGGAAGTGAAGATCATGGGGATGACTTGTATAGACAACAATTGAGCCTTGGCTTGGAGATTAGTGCTTTAAGAAAGCACTCACATAGGAGTCTGTTCCACAAAGTGGCATTTCTTGTGGGGGAAAAAATCTAAGTGGAACTTTTTTCTTAGCTTTGGAACATTGCGGAAATAATATTGTCGGGATGATGATTGTTAATGTACTTTCTTAGTGACCCACTCCTATGATCCTGTATCAGATTTAGCTTAGTGACTATCTCCACAAACCAGAGAATCCTGACCTTCTTGATGGTTGAGATGGTCACTTTCTCTTGTGGTCAGGATTTGAGCACAAGTAAAAGACAGGATTTTTCTGGTGGGCATGTCTTACACACTTGAAAAATTAGTGCAACACAATATACCTCTTTTTTGCTTGTCATTGTGTCAGATGACACTATGCTTAATCATTACTTTGGGAGATGAATGTGTTTACCTTTTAAAACTGCAACTATTTTTTTTTTTTTTTTTTTTTTTTTAACTAATTAATTTTTCTTCAGTAAATTTAGACTTGATTACGTAAATTTAAGCAAGGACCCCCCTTTTTTCTTTTTTTAAATATACATTAAAGTAAATAATGGAAGAAGTACATCATGTGGCTCTTGCTACTCTATCACTGTTACCATGACAAATGTTCAGATAAACTACATTCCCTAGTTTTACCAGTTCAGGCCTTTACAGCTAGGGCCCACCATTTTACATACTCGGGGCTGAATTACCCTCATTCCCTTTGTATTCCACCTCTTCCCAAGAACAGCTAATTTGTGGAAAAGACGCTCCCTTATCACTATAATCTTAATCTCTTCAAGTTGAGAGTCATCTGTTATGTAACCTCTATATCCTTATAATCTGTACTTACTTCCTTGTCTTACATTCATACAACAACCTAATCCAGTAATCCTCTAACTTGAATGGCTCTTGAACCTTGCATGTTGAACATTTAATTAATATTTTGTGGAGTAATAAATAACACAGATTGAGGAATTGGAGAGCAGAGTTTGAATTCCAGTCGAATCCATTACATTCCCTTACATGCTAATACCCTTGAGAAAAGTATGAATCCTCCTCTTCTCCCCCCAGCTATGGGTAAAAAGCAGAACAGACCAAGTTCTATAACCTTGGATGGCAACTGGTCTACCACAGAAAGAAATGGCAACCTAGTGTGGGAAAAAATCTGCCTCATCAATCATGTATTTAAAGATACATGATTGCCTAAGCGTGTATCACGCATGGCACATAACTGAATGAATAAAATGTTAATGAAACCTCAATTATATGTGCAGTTACATTCACTTAGCACTAATGACATTGGAAAAGACATAGCTCCATTTTTCCTCCAGTTATGGTATAAATAACAGGGTAGTCAAATCTTTCTTGATTTGGATGTCAGCCAGTGTAGAAGGAAAACTCTGAATTCAATCCAGTGCCATGAAGTACAATATGGTCATTCCTTGGTCTTGGTCTGGCCATTCAATGCAATTGATCCTCTACCAACTGTCCTGGATCTCACCTTGTAGCTAGATCCTCAAGTGGAAATTAAAAGGGTGGGTTGGACTTCTTACCTAAAAATCCACTTATGTACATGCTGTTCCTTCTTGAAAGGCACCATCCTCATCTCTTGGGAATGGATTGTCAGTAGTCATGGCTTATTCTCTAATGTCGCCAGAACCTGTAAATTTTTCTGTGAAATCTGCTTAACAAATAGCAATCAAAATTAGCCAGACCATCTCTTTTAGTTTTTGTCATGTGGTAGTTTTATCATCATAACTCCTCAGGCAATTAAAAGGAATATTATCCTTAGAGTAAGCAATGAGAATTGTATAAAATATTTGCATGTTGAATTCATATAAATTTTAGGGGCTTAAATATTCATTTTTGATAGTCTTAAAATAATCACTATTGATTTTAAATTTATAATTTTCTCTAAATTGTAAATTATAAAGGATTTTTAAAGAAATGAAGCAATATTTCTTCCTTTTTTAACTTAGGAAAATTTGTTTTTAATATAAATTGTTGTAATAAGTTATGATTCGGCTAAAATGTTAATCGCACTGAACACATCTTCATAACTTGTTTTGAAAGTAAAAATGTACATCTTTCTTTATCAAGTTATGGTGAATATAACATGGGAAATGACGCAACTGCAATCATATGAAACGTGTCTTGGTATTAAAATGTGTTTTATTTTGCAAATAGATGATAGAACGAACAAAGTTTTTAAAGATTTAATTACAAGTGTACATTTCTAATTGCAAATATTTTCTATATCAACTGCAATAATTCAGAATTAATCTTACCAAAAAATATTAAACTCCATCCATGAATATCTCAACACTGGACCAGACAGTTGTAGAAATTTGCAGTATTTTCATGTTGATTGAACAAAAACTGCATAAGTTGTTTGAAGAAAAGAAAATATTGGACAATTTCACTTCAGATTTTATATTAAAAAGCTAGATTGAATTTTAAAAGAAAATATTTGTATATTGTTCTGAAGTTTGCATATCAATCCTCTTTAAAGAAAAAAAATAAAGAAAAAATAACTACTTCTATTGTTTTCACATTCACTTAATGACCATCTGTGGTGACAACTTCCATTAGATTCAATAATCTGATAAAATATTGCTAACAGATATTTTTCTTTTCTTTATAATAGAACTTGCTTATTGAATCTGTGTCTCATTGCACAAATTTATATGCCTGTGTGCCAGATTTTATCAGTCTTAGAACTTGTAAGTTTTCTTGTGAAACTTCTTTAATGTAACCCACTCTCTTGAATAATGAAATGTGTTATCAAATATCCACTTTTATTTTTGGCAATTTTATATTCAAGATACTAGTACTTTTGTTTTGTTAAAATCTGCAAGTTTTATCTATTTATTCAAACATATGCTCTTTTTAAAGAATTTTTTTGAAATGGTAGATTTAATCTGTGGATATAATCAAAGCCCAGAGAATATAGTAGCCTTTACATGAGTGGGAAGAATAGTTACATGTTAATAAATATTTAAAAAAAATAAATAATGAATGAATGAAATTAAAATATTGTCTGAAGCTGAATCTAGAGAATCCAACATCAATATTTTGGCCTCTTGTGTATTTATCAATATTAGTGAAAGAGATTTATCTATATCATGCTAACCAATTAATATATTTCAAAGTTGCAAGATTGAATTTTAAAGGAAAACATTTGTATATTGTTCTGAAGTCCACATATCAATTCTTTTTTAAAAAGGAACTATTGCAATTTTCAGTTCTGTGCTCCTGTAACACAATGGGTTCCTGCTTGACAGCAGTTACTGGACAGAAATAAGAGCTGAAGTGACTTAAGCATATGCATGCCCAGAGTGCAAATGCTAGGGTCAAACTCAAAACTCAGCCAGTGAGTAAAGACCCCAGTATATTGAAAACCAGATTTGTGTTATGTTTTCTTTGCATGACAATATTTTAGCTTCATTCCCTTGTGTATTTACAACTAGGCATTTTTCCATTTGTATTGATGCAGATGTGAGCAAAAACACTGCATGAAATGAAGCTGTCTAATTGGTGGAAAACTTCCCTAACAAAATGCTTGTATGTTCACACTTCACTCCAAAGCACTTTACTTGTGATAACCAGATTATGGTGAACATGTGTTGGTACAGACAAAAAGGAAGGTGCAGCTCATGTACAGACACGCCTGTCAATACCAGTTGCATCCAAGTTTTCCCCATTAGCAGTGGGACAGCTTGGCATGTCTAGGTACAAGCCTCTCTGCAACTGGTCAAGATCAAAGTCTTTGTAAGATGTCTCATGCCAATAAAAGCAATGGGAAAACCAGTCAATGGTTGGCAAGACATGGTGTCTTGTGAAGTTGGTACTATGGGCATTTTGTTCTTAAAGTTGCTGTTTTATAAATCTTAATTGAAAGTAGCACTGGCTCCTTGGTCAATGAATGCTGGATGTTTTCTTATAAAGAAACTCTGCTAATATTACCATTTACCTTCGTAGATAGTACTAAAAGATCTTACATAAATAAAATTGATTTGTAAGCAAACTTGATGAAACCTACTGTCAATTTTCTCCATCGCTGCTATTTATTTGCAACGGGGAAATGTGCCTTATTTTATATTAAGATTGGCAAGCTGAGTATAAAGTATATGGAAAGATAATATCTCAAATATTCTGTGTGAGTTAAAGTGAATTTAAACATTGATTTTATTCTGAAGTTTACCCTTACTCCTTTTCTTCTGGTTATTGTTGGTCATTTTATGTATGTCTGGAGGCAGAAGAAAATTGATTAAGGACTTCTTGCAATTTTTTTCTTGCATCTTGCTGAAAATAAGTTTTGGCTATCAGTTTGTATTGGGTACATTGAGAGTTGGAAATTACAAGTGTTCAAGAATTTTGCAAAATTCTTGAACACTTGTGACTGACTATGGGACTCTTATATACTTGATTTAAATTGATGTGGCAGGATTTTGTCAGATGTTTACAAAATACACATTTTGCTGTTGATTTAAAATTTCTATTGCAGGCCTCTGTCTGAAAATTAGTCTTCTGTATTTCTTCTTGTACTCCCCCACACACACACACAAAATACATCGCAGTATTTTTTTTTCCCCCAATATAAAAGCAAAATACTAAAGAAATGTAATTAGCAGGAACTTACCAAAAAATACAAACTTGATAGAAAACTCCCAACTCCATTTTTACCAATTTTGCTTTGTGCTCATCTTAAATATATATTTGTTTATTAATGGCGATATTTTCATGAAACTTCTATTGTCTAGGATGGAGATTTATAATTTGTTTATGTATCAATAATGGAGCAGAAAAAGAAAAGGGCAAGGAATTGTATCAATGACTGAAAAGAAGCGATTGGGGAGAAGGACAGATAGAAGAAAAGGAGTTATAAAGAAAATAGAATAAAAGAAAAAATGGCGGTAGGTGTGGGGGGGAGTTACCCCAGCTGACCAAACTAATAGATAAGCTAGAAGAAAGATAGTCTACAACTAAAAACAACAACAACAACAATAATAATAATAAACACTACTATTATCTGAATGGCTCACCAATCAAAAGCCACCCATTGCTCTTAAGATCACCATCCTATTACTTTCTGCTCAGGATACAATTGAAGGAATGATAAAAGCAAAGCTAGTGGAAAGAGCTAATTACAATCTAATGGACACTTTGATTGTAAAGCTCTTTACTTTAAAAACTAAGTAGCCTACACTTATGCCTTTGTTCACTTAAGATAAGTATACGATGCCAGATAAAATAACACCTTTTAAACACTTGTCTTTATTATGACTGTGAGCATCAAAGCCAACTGGACAAGGCATTAAGAAATATTGTCAGTCCTTTAAAACTAAAAAGTCTATTTTTCTGTTTCTTTGTTTTTTGTCTTTGAGTCAAGAACATGATTTTATGATTGCTAGATTGGACATTTTAATTTTTGTTAGAAGTAATAGAATTTCAGGATTAAGGAAGCTGAATTTAAGTAACCTTGTCCACTTTTTACTTTATTTTTATTTTTTAAATATTGATCTTCAATAAATAACTACAAGGATTCCATCTTGAAGCTTTTAGCTCAGACATGTTTTTTATACTATCTTTTAGTTATATTATTTTTGCAGAAGATTTCAACCTAAATTTCCTTCAAGGCAAACCTGGTATATTTTTGTTATTATAGCTGATATTTCATGGGTTCACAGCTGTGCTAAATCACCTGGGATGATGTGGCACTTGTCACACATGTTCTTACTACTGCTGAAGCACATTCCCCACTGCCTAACTGTACTCACATCCACTGTTTACTTTCTGTAAATATTCAACCAGCATCAATGAATGGCAATGTTTATTTCTACCTCTTCCTGATATGAAGGAATTCAGTAATACTCCTCTGCTTTGTACATACTTTCATTTCAGACAACATTCTGTACCAAGGCAAAAGAGAGAAAAAAAGTTATTGGTGCAAAAATTCAACATATGCTACAAGCATTTGCCTCTGAAGTCAGGAGGAGGGAAGGGCTAACACACTAAGTATTAGTTTCAAAGTGACCCTTGCATATATATATATATATATGTTCTGAAGATGTTCTGAAGATGGTCTATTAGACCAAAACATCTGACGTTGCCAGAACAAAACAAAAACAAAATAAAAAACAGTACACTCACATATTCGGATTTTGCTTTGTCTTTTCCACATTTTCATTATACTGTCTGATCTACATCCACATATTGGCTTACACATATATATATATTCAAATTTTATTGAAGATTTTGGTAAAGTTGTACAGGAACTGCTTGTAGTTTATTTCTTGTTAAAGTTCTGAATTTCTGACTGATTTCATTTATCAAAAATGAAAGAAATTAAATGAAATTCAGTTTAGTGACAGTCTGCATCTTGATTGATTTTGAATATCAAGTTTTTAAAAACGAGCAAAAATGTGACATCAGTTTTGAAAACTGCTACATGCATACGTCTGTGAGCAGGGTTTCCATCCGAGCTTTTGCTCCTCGTCACTTGTCAATAAAAACGTGCATTCAGGCAGATGCAGAAAAGAGTCGGTGTCTGTGTTAGTTACATTCCCTTTGGATGTTTGTTCCTTGTGGTAGCTCTTCACTTTTGGTAAAAGTATCACCTGCAAAATTGTCCCATGTGTTATTTGCATTAACCCCCTCTTGGTGAAAGTGTTGGCAACCAAGTACTTTCATGTGTATTTGTGTTAGACTCTTACGTCACTTCAACTGTCAATATATATGGGGAGGGGGCACATGACCCAGTGGTTAGAACATTCATTTTCTGCCAATGAGAACTGGTTTGAATCATGAACAGATTGTCAGAAAGGTTCCCTAATCATTTTTTGGCCATGACTTTGAACTGGATTTGGCAATGCTCCAGATGGAAATTTATTTTCATAGTTCCTTCATTTAGTCTTATCCAATAAATTACACTGAATTTTAATTGAATAGTCAATGAATCTATGTATTCCTTTCCAAAGACGCATCTTCATATAATTGTATAATACACACATCACAGAGCAATGCCAGAAGTGAGTAAGAAAAGATACTGTGATTCCATCAGGCTCAAGTATTGGATGTGAAAAGATTAGAAGATACCAGTTTTCATTTAATGATTGATATTTCATTATTCACAACATTTTTTTCTGTTCCAGACTCTCAAGGATGATTTATATTCCAAAGTTTCCATGGAAACATATTTGCACAATGTTTTACTTTTTAACATTTTTTTTTTTTTAATTTTTGTTTATTCTTGTAAAATATCCTATGACCCAAGGAGCATTTTTTTTTTTTTTTTTTTTTTTTTCAACTCTTCTTCAGGTTGTAATCAGGGGTTTAGGCCTGATTTATTTATGCTGCATATTGGCTTCAGTTACCATTGCTATTCAGCATCTCTTTTTATAAATGCTTTTATTTTATCTAATATTGTATTGATGAAAGTTTTGAAACCATTTGTTTTTACTTTATATGTGTAAAGTAAAAACAAATGGTTTCATGTAATATTTTATCATTAATATATTTTTAGAAGTTAGTGGACTTTATATATATATATATATATATATATATATATATATACCAGAATTATGTAAACTGGGGAAATAGCAAAAGAATAAAAAAAAATCAAACTGGGACTAAGCCACCTGAGAAACAGACAAAACTAAGAACCATAAAGTAAGCTACTTCTACTTAATAAGATATAAAATGTCTAGAAATTTCTTGTAAGAAAACAAACTTAGATCCTGAAATTCAATTAAAAAATGTTAGACAAAAACTTCACTGACTTCAATTTTAACATTATGAAACACTCTTCTGCTGTTTGTCTAGTTTAAGCCTTCTCTTTTTTGTAATTTATAATTGCTCAGATCTTTTCAGTTTCTCTTTTTTCAACCCCACTGATTTGGTATCTGCTATAGTCATTTTTTTCTTTTATTTTCTTGTTTTTATCATCTGAAGACACATTGGAATAGCCTTCCAAAAGCTAAGCAAAGTATTAAGAAATAGAAAAATTTCATGGGAATCAAGAGTACTGAACTGTTATTAATATCAGTCCTCCTATATGGCACAGATGAAGAAGAGACTTGAGGCAACAGAAATGTGGTTCTACAGAATGATGCTGAGAATACCATGGACTGAACATGTGAGCAATGACAAAGTATTAGAAAAAATGGAAACAAAAAGTTCACTTACATGTAGCATCAGAAAGAAAGTTGACATTTCTAAGGCACATAATGAGGAAACATGGCTTACAAAATTTGACACTCACAGGACATATTGAAAGCAAGAGGGACAAAGGAAAGCTGTGCATAACCCACCTAACGAGTGTGTGTAAATGGTTGGCAGAACAGGGATTAGGAGAGACAGCAAAAATTCAAACTTTACTAAGGGCTACAAAGGAAATTGTGACAAGCCATAATCACCCTCATTCTGAAGGGACACAGAAGTGTGAAACTTGAAGTCACTGGGAAAATTCTGTGTCAGGCATGTTGAGGTTGGAATCTATATAAGTTGACACTGAGATCAACACAGCAACAACAGTCTATTTCATACATGAATGCAATCTTCAGGCCATATGTATTAGCTCAATTATTTATATATGCTGGTCTATTTTATTATCATAATGGTTATTGGGTAGGCGGTAACAGTTATATTTCAAAGTATTCTAGATGCTAATGTAAAGCAATATAGGCCTCTACAGGGATGATGGTTTCATAATCCTAAGAAATTGTAACATACAAAAACCTTTCAAAAAATATAAGATTTGACATAGACCTAAAAAAACAAATCTTAAGGTAGATTTCCTAGACATCATGCTCAACCTAAGAAAAGTACATATAGAAAACCATAAACCCAATGACAAATCACTTTACATACACACATCTTCCAAACGCCTATCAACAATAATCGAGCAAATCCCACAATCAGTTAATCGCAGTTTGACAATTCAATAAAGCCAAAAGATATTATGAAACAGCCCTAAAAGTTAATTTTTCAGCAACTCGCATACACATGGCACAATACAAAAAAAAAAAAAAAAAAAACAATAGAAAAAGAAACACCACATGGTTTTTATTGTATGGTGGCTACAGCAAAAATGTAAAAACAAATGTAAGAAAAATATTCATTAAACTCACACACAAACATTTCCCCCATCAAGTAATCTCCACAAAATATTCAACAGAAACACTGTAAAAATCAGTTACATTTGTGTCAAAAGCATGTCACAAATAATAAAAAAGCACAACAGAAAATAACACACAAACCACCTGTACAAATTAAACTGATCTGTAACTGCAGAGCAAAGCACAAATGTCATTTAAATACATTTGCTTGCAAAGCAATATAACAAGCCACTGTAAAATCAGCTAATAACAAAGAAAAAATATACATAGGAGTAACTGAAGGACCCTGGAAAAAGATTCTCTGCACATAAAACAACCTTTACAAGTAGTAAATACATGAACATATATTGGAAATGAAAAACAAAATCCAAAATACACCAAAAATATCATGGAAAAAAAATGGAAATGGCCTTAGCCTACAACAATAAATCCCAAAACTCTAAATGTTGTAGGAGAAAATGGCTATAGTCACCTTCCCATACTAACACAAATTACTAAATACATGATCAGAACTTCTCTAAATGCAGACGAAAACAAATTTTTACTATGTTACTTTAAAAAAATCGAAAACTAAAAATGAATACCTTGTAAAATACCACCATGAAAAATATACACACAATATATAATGTAACATACTTTAGATCATGTCAATAGTTTAAACTAAGCAACTAAGATAACCAACACATGAAAAAATAATAAAATGACAAATAAACAAAAAATCAAAATAAACAAATTAAGTAAATAATAAAACAAATTTAATAAACTACTTATGCATTCATAAACACAATTAAATATCATAATAATAAATGAAAAATAATGATTAAAAAGTTGACAACACTATACAATAGCTACAACTGCTTTCAGATCCACAATTCTTTTTACTCAATAGGCTCAAGAATAATTTCAAATATAACTGTTACTGACTAGCCAATAACCATTAGGATAATAAAATAGACCACACTATCCATAATGCCCCATTGACTAGCATATATAAATAGTTGAACCAACACAAATGGCCTGAAGATTGTGTTCAAGCATGAAACACTGTTACTGCTCAGTGTCAACCTCAGTATATTTATATACACTCTATCCCTGATAGTGAGCACTCTTATGCATAAATATAGCACACCTTAAAACTATATCTTTATCATTTATTTATATATAATGCAGGAGGTAGTTTTCTCCCATGAAAATATATTTGCAAACTATACATGGACAAGTATAGTGGTTTCTAGTACAAGGATATGAAATTGACAAAATATTACTCATGATGATGCAGCCGCCCCATGACTGTTTTAACTACAGATTTTAATAGCAAATTTCTCAAATTGCACTCAAATAAATATAGTATATTGAATTTGATGAAGATTTTTCTGAGGCCAAAGTGACATCTTTTTGTGCCATTTGTGTAGAACTTGGTTGAGGTTTTCTCCGTCCAATAATAATAGAAAAATTATTTTGTATTGCTTTGTCTTTTAATAGATTTCCAAATGAGATTTTTTTTTTTTTTATCTTTTGATATTTAAAAAAAAATCACTTTATTGTTCACAAAGATTTCTCCTTCAGCTTTGCTTCATGAATCAAAATGCTTTTTAAAAACATAAAACACAGACAAAATAAGAAAAGGGTTCTTGTAAATTGCCTTGTTTGCTGTCGTGCTAATTTCCTAGAAATTAATCTCCATGAACTGATATAGCTCCAATTTTTAATGCTTAAGTTTCTTGGGCAATTTTCTCTGCCCTTCAACAACAACATATTCTGGTCTTTCCATTTAATCACTGCATTAACCTTAAAGCTTAATACAATTAAGAAATTTCTGAGTTACATTTAAGATCTAACCATAATAATTCTTTATTGTTATTAATTGTGGCATCAAAATTCATAGCATTGACCCTGATCTACCAATTTAAATCTTTCCAAAATTGCAATGGTGCTTTATTTTCATTATATAATTTGACAACAGCATAATGATTGATTTCCTCTCAAAGAATCATAGGATAAAATTTGCTTGTGATATCTCCTTTTCTTGATCTGTGATTAATGATATTATAAATTGATACCATTTGGCAAAACTAGAAATATTCTCCAATCAAGTGTTTCTCTTGAAGTCAACTCGTTCAGTTTGTTGGCTACAAGAAATAGATGGAATATATTACTACAAGAAACAAAAAGTACATCAGCCTTTCAAAATGGATAATTTATAAAGGATTTTGGAAAAGTAAAAAAAATTTAAGAATTTGTTTCTATATGCAATGTGCAGGTAGCATAAGTTATCAGTGCAAAAAGTGGAATTAGAGAGCAGAGTTCAAATTCCAACCTAATCTGTTTACATTGTATGCATTTTGTGCTTACTCTTTTTGGAAAGGCATGAATCCATTTCTTGTCCTACCAACTATGGATTAAATAAGTTAGACTAGAAGCTTCAAGATTTGGGTGGCTGATAGTGTAAAAGAAGGACAATGAATTCAAAACCATGGCAAACACAACAGAAACCACTCCACTAGCTTTTCAAAGGTGACATTTAAACCTATTTTATATTTGTTTTATCCTATATTTTATATGTTAGTATCTGAAGACACACATTCTCTAGATTTCTGATATTGGAACGGTATGGTGAGGAAGCATCATACCATTCAGTTTACTTACTGGCACCAATACCAATATAAAAAGTAATTTGGTTTTCTCATAGACTTAAGAAGGATTGCTTTTTACATTCATGCCTATTAGTAAGCATGTTGTATGTAAGCAAATTTATAATATTTTACATTTAGCATTTGTAAAATTTCTAATAACTTTGCCTATATACCCTGATGTGCCAAAAGTCATGAGTAGTAGTATATAAAGGTAATGTTAGATGGCACTACTGTCATGGAAATCTGCAAATGTTGTGAGTCAGTGTGAACAGTGACTATGCTGCTCATGGCGAGATGATGTTAATTATCAGAGTTTAAATGGAGTATGATAATGGTTACCAGACAGATGGGACATACCATATTTAAAATTGTGAGGACATCTGATCTATAGTGTCACATGTGTATTTGGAATACTGCCCCAATTAACAGTCCAGTGGACAACCATAGTTCTTAATGATTATGACCAGAGGCATCTGGCTAGAATTATATACAGTAAAGAACACGTGACACTGACTTTCATCAAGTTTACATTCAAAGCAGGAAGTACCAAACATATTCAGTAGGTCATTTTAATATGCTTTCCCTTTCTCTTCAATATTATGACATTGGACACCAAGCCACATCTGGACTCATAGCATTATTAATTGGACCCTGATGGACTGGCAATGTGTAATATAGGCTGATATGTCACAGTTCCAGTTGTTTTGAACTGATAGTATGATTTGGGTGTGACACAATCTCATATCAAATAACTGGTCGTTACATAATGGTGTTGTGGGCGGGGTATGTTCACATGGCATGTGTCATGTCCACTGGTGTTTATGGATTGGTAATAATATGTAACACATTATTTTACAAAATATAAAAAAAAAAATTTTGTAAATTCAAGTTAAGGAATGATTTTTGGAAGACCTGAAGATATAAACCTATTATTGTTGGTAATTTGGTTAAGAAGTTCCTTATTGTTGTCATCATTTTGCAATTAACACTGCATTCAAATATAGTTTGAAATATCAATAAATTATACAGTAGTCATTTGTAGTCACTGATTGATTCCATGTCTGTTTGCAATGTCAGTATCATATAAGGTGCTGAAAAGTTCTCGGCTCAAACACAAAACATTTCCCTAACAAATGATTAGTCATTTGGTCGGGTTTTCAGATGTGAACCCTTCATATCTACATCCCTATTTATCGTGACAAAAATCTAGAATGGGTATCATTTTCTTACATTATATGGTGACCACTTACAAGAAAAAATCTCTCTTAGGTTTCTTTTTTTTTTATTTAAAAAAGTGATCTTACAAACACACACTGCAAATTTATTTTTTCCTATTCTATTTAATTTATTTTTTTTTTTTTTGTCCTCCTTTGTATTTGAATCATGCAAAAAACTGAACTTTGAACTTGGACATATTTATGTAAGAAAGAGGGCAAGATAATTCTCATCACAGAGAAGGTTAGCACTTCATGTGTAAGACCAAATAATGATTTAGATACTTTTATGAAGGGTCAGCCTACAAGGTTGCCTTTTAATCATACACTTGTATCAATTGAAACCTTCCAATTGAAGTTTTTGATTCTTCTGAAACATTTCTTACATAATAATAGGTAAATATGTTTGTAGACTTTTAGAACCTAAAATAACATTAGTGAAAAAATGATGGTGGGGATGGATATCTGGCATATTGAATACTAGACTTTAAAAAATCATTTAAAGTAGATATAATTTTGGTCAAGCAGATATCACTTCCTATGTGTGTGTATAGACATAGGAATGTATATGCAGCCTGCTAAAGGGGGTGTAGCACTCGGTTTGGACATCCTATTGAAGAATGAAACTGACAGTCACCAGGCAGTGTTGTGTCCTCTATCGACACTGTCTATATTTATAAATGCTCTTTGATATTGACCACTCTTCCCTTATAAATATAGGAAATTCTAATCAAATATTGCTTGATTACTAAAAAAATATTTTGCTCTTGTTTACGATCAATTATAGTTGAGAAGTGATTCTTATCGCATCCCCTAATCTGGAAGAAAATAAGTCTCATTTTGAAGAGCTTCCTAATTGATGCTCTAGGAGGTGGGGCTGAGAAGTTCTTGGCCTGATGCCAAAAGTTCTTGGCCTGATGCATGTATCATTTACACACATATATATAATTTTTTTTTTTTTTTTTTTTTTTTTATCGCTCATTGGTTCTATTGAGAATTTTCACCACCCATTTAAACTGTTGAGCTGTACCTTCAGTATAAATAAGGTAATTTAATTAAAAATCCTATCTTTTTAAACTGCTGTCTAAGAATGTATAGAATGTTTTATTTTATAAATATCTCGCTGCACCTAATAAATTTAAATGTACATCTAAGTGAATATGAAAATAGAATCTGCTTTTCACAGAAGGGATCATATTCTCTCACACACTTGAATAAAGGTGGATGTAAATCTGATGGAATTGGAAATATATAAGGCAATTTGGAAAATTTCTTTACTTTTGACATATTTTTTTTTCTTGTGTCATTAGAAAAATAATTTCATTTCCTAAGAACAAAATGAACGTTAGTGAGACAATATGTATTTCATATTCAGAGTCTGAATGCTGTATTTTTACTTCAATTTTATTGTTACAGGAATTACATTTTGACTAATTTCAACTACTTTTTTTAAAATTATTATTTTTTTCTTATAGTTTAATTACCCCACATTGTTTTGGTACAAATTTAGTAAGTAAAAGAGATATTGAAATAGCTCATTTGTATGTTGATCATAGGGGATTTATTGATCTCTGAGTTCTCTATCTTTAACATACAACCAAACTGTTTCCTAACATTTCTTTTCATTAATTAGTATTGAAACCGTGTGGCATATTTAAAGCATTAAAAAAAAACAGTTGAAATTAGTCAGTCTGATGTCTATAAGAATATGGTTAAAGCAAGGTGATTGGCATCCACTTTGGGTTAAAGTAAAAATCGAGTGTTGAGTTGCTTCACAGGAATCATGGAGATTTTATTCATTGGAAATAAATCTTATTCTGATGATGCTAGATAATCGGTAGAACAGACTTATATAAAAAAAATTTTTCTTTCACAAACCATTTCATACATTAGTGTGTTTATATCAAAAAGCTTATGGCCATATTGTGTCGAAACATTAATTTTTGTATGATCATAAATGTTAAGCAACATCAAGCCTGTTGACTACCTACATGGTGATTGCTTTAAGCTTTGATGTGTGGGTGGTGTAATGGACAACAGCTTATAAGTGGAAATTGGAGAGCAGTTCCAATTTCAATCAAGTCCATACACTTACATTCCGATACTCTTGGGAAAGGTATGAAACCACTTCTTCTCCCCCCAGCTATGGGTTAATTAGTACAAGTTGTATAAGTAAATTATCTCCCCCAAATTCTTACAATCTAAAAATATTTTCTGCTTTTAAATAACCGGCAAATGGTTGATAAGCCATAAACAACATTGTGCGGACTGTTGTCCTCATCTTTATTGCTATATTCACTGAATATGGCAATAAAAATGAGAACAACAGTCCAAACAATGTAAATAATTACAATACCTCCTCTCAGAAATGTAGACACGCACGCACACATATATATATATAAACATATACGCACACTGACTTATAAAAAGACATCAATACTCAAAACAAAAGATGCTACAATGAGTGACACACAAATGTATAGATATATGCGTATGTTTCTGCACTCTATTTATGAGGAAAGTTATTTCCTCAAACATCCAAACTTAAATCTTTAAGAGATTTAAGTGTAGATTTGAAAGATTCTGCTGAAAATGGTTCCACAGAAATACCTACATGATATATTTTCCACTTTCAACTTTCTTTAAATATTTATAAGACACAGACGAATTGAAATGACATTTTTATAGGTTTGTTTCAGTTTTAATTTTTCCCCCTTCATGAAAATGATGAGTTATTGTTTTAAATTTCATCATCCCTGTCAATGTGAGGTTGCTGAACAAACGTAAATGCCAAGTGCAGTTGATTGTTAAAAATACCCATTTTATAGACATGAGATAGAGATTCCATTTTAGAAATGAATTCATTCTTACTTTTTATCACTTAGATTTTCCTGACAGCCTTTTGAAGGAAATTTTTTGGTGTGCTATTGTTATTTTTGCATCCTTTTATATTATTAATATAGGAAATGGCCTTTATATAGATACATTGTATGATGAATTGAAACATTTGTTCTTTTCTTTTTCTATTTGAATTTTTTTTTTATTTTATTTATCCTTCCTCCTCCTCCTCTTCATCATCATTCAATACAGTTTGTTTTCTATCTTAAGAATAAAACTTGAAACATCACAAGGTCTATAGAATATTTCAGATAATGGCTTCATTTTGTTTATTGTTTACTGTAACTCTTGACCTTCAAGAAAGTTTATTCATTACCTTTCATCATGAGTTGAGAATTTCATTACTTGTTCTGCTGAATTTTCCACACTGGCTTTTTATCCACCTCCACTTATATATATATATATATTTTTTACTTATTCCTGTTTTGTCAGTAACTCCCTACCACCCACCTTCATGTCCCAGTTTCCTTTGCAGGTGTGCACAATTAATTTAGACCTTTTTTTATTTATTGTTTTACCTTTTTATTTTTTGTAATTTTTTTTTTTCCCCCCTTTAATCCAGTATTACATATAGACACTTAATTAAAAATATCATTTATGGAAAAGACACTGTGAGAATGTTTGACTAGTGAATGACAAGAAAAAGGACTTAGTAAAAGTTATATTTGTAAGACAGATTGTTTTATGCATGCACACGCATACACACATGCAGAAAAAAAACTAACACCAATAATAAGAGCTAACTTGTTTACAATTACAAAAAAGGTGTTTGTCTGCAAAACTCTGGAGTTAAGGTGCTGAATATAACATTAATAAGCTAAGTGATAAGTTTTATATTTGTATTAATCATATATATATATATATCTGATGTGCTTTGACCTCTTTGCTACAGAATGCCTGATGGTGAAGCAAACATCAAATAGGGCTTTTAAGCACAGATTTTTCCCCACTCTTGAAATATACATCACTTTTCACTTTTGTATCTTATCGTAAACAAAGCAATTTTAGGAATGGATTTTTCATTTATTCGTTCTACATATTTTATTACTTAAATGTTACTTTTTAGTAGATGCTCTGTTTATTTATTAAACAGCATATTTACTTATTTTAGTGAGTGTATGCTAAAGATATAATATAAAAAAGGTTGTCTCAGAATAAAAGTGAATAACAAGATAAATAAATTTAATGACCTGTTTCATTCCAAAAAGGAACTTCTTTGAACTGATAAATTTTATTGATTAAATCTTGCATATAAAAATGTCTGGAAAAAGGTTGGAAAGTCATTTACATTGAAATGTTAAAAATACAGGGATGCTCAGCCTTTAAATTTTAATTTACTGGAACAAGGAACACTATATTCATGCTCAGAATGTTATCAGAAAGAGCAATACAAATGCAGAACGACGTGCACCTGTGTTTTATAGACTACGCAACGGCATTCAACAAAGTACGCCACAAAGATCTCTTAGAGCTGCTCGGCAACCGTGACATATTTCGGAAAGATATTAGAATAATCAAAAACCTCTACTGGCAGCAAACCACCTGCATACAGATAAAAAATGAGTTCAGCAGATATACAAAAATAAAAAAGGGTGTAAGGCAAGGATGTGTCTTCTCACTGGATTTATTCAACCTATACTACAAGGCAATTCTGAGAGAACTGGAAACCCTACCAGGATTCATCATTGGTGGCCACAATCTTGACAACATAAGGTACGCAGATGACACAGTGCTGATAGCAAACACTGAAAGAAAACTACAAAATCTCCAACAGAAGGTAGCGAAGGAGAGTAAGAAGAAGGGACTAAGCATAAACTACAAGAAGACAGAATGCTTGGTCATCAGCAAAAAGATGAGCCCAAAATGCAATTTACAGGTTGGGGACACTAAAATCAAGCAGGTGCAGAATTTTAAATATCTAGGAAGTGTTCTGACATGATGGAAAGTGCAACACTGAGATCCAAAGATGTATTGGGATGGCTAAAGACACATTCCCAAAGCTAGACAGAGTATTACAAGATGGGAGGATTTTGTTGGCAACAAAGAAAAGATTACTGAACTGCTACATGATATCTGTCCTCCTTTACGGCAATGAATGTTGGACCGTCTCAGGATGAAGGAGACTCGGAGGTGTGGTTCTACAAAAGGATGCTAAGGATACCATGGACTGAACATATGAGCAACAACAAGGTCTTGGAGAGGATGCAAACAAAGAGGAAACTTATACTTAATATCAGGAGCTGAAATTTCTGGGACATGTAATGAGAATAGAAGGATTAGAAAATCTGATACTCACAGGTCAAACAGAGGGAAAGCGGGACATGGTAAAGCAATGTGTGACATACTTAATGTTCTTAAGCAAGTGGATGGCAGAACAGGGTCTGGGAAAAATAACAAAAAGATAAAACTTATTGAGAGCTACATGGGACAGGAGGAGGAGGTGGTGAGTCATGATCACCTACATCCGGAAGGGACACAGCACATAAAAGAATGTATCTAGATGTTAACTGAACCTATTTCATTCGGCTGTTTTTTATCATTTTTATTTTTACTGTTAGTAAAATTAGTAGTATTAGTAGTAATTTTATGAGGTTGGCAGATATAATTTATGATCCTGGACATCATAGAAAATAAGTTCAATAGGTACAATAAAATTGAACTCGCAGCTGCTCTCAAAAATGACCTTCAAACTGGAGCAAGAAATGGCTTGTAAATTTTAACTCTTTCAATACAAAAGTATCTTTTAATCATCATAGAGAACCATTTTGCCATCCATCAGTATGGCTGATGTTAGCCCCCAGGAGAGCAACCCACTGCGCCTTTTTGGTGTCCTGTTTTCCATTGACATGAAGGGGAGTGATTATATTGAATTAATTACTAGATCTACTGCTAGGAAAGTCAATTCACTGTGTTGTGCTAGACAATTTTTCTTGCCAGTATCCATCTTGTATATTTATAAATCTCATACATGCATTGAATAGTGCTGCCATATCTGGTCTGGAGCTCTGATTATATATCTTGTAATCTTTGACAAAATCTAAAAAAGGGTATGAAATGTTATCAATCCTAACTTGGCATCTCATCTTTAGTTACTTTCCCATTACCATGTCAAGACTTCCTGCTATCTTTTCTATAAATATTTTCATGGCAGTTATTCTAATGTACTCTCCTCTTTGGTACCTCAACCACATTTATTTAAGTGTAGTACTAGATTGGCAACTCGGTCTTATTGTTTTACTGCTGAAATAGATGTAATTGTATGTTTTATTCTAATAGTTTCTTTTCTTGCACTTCTCACCTATGAAACTCTTTCAGTTTTTTGTTTCCCTGCCACCTATGATTATCAAAAATTTAAATGCAGTGTGAATTGCCATCTTCTCTCCTCATGAAGTCTTTGTTATTGTTTTTTTTTTCTCCTCACTAAAGTCGTCTCATTCTCTTTCTTTCCCAGTAACCTCTGGTGTCTTAGTGGTATTATTGCCTTGCTTAATTTAAATGATTTAAAAAAATCTCTTAATTGTGACTTTTTTGCACTATTAGTTGACTGTACTGTAATTATAGTTTACGACCCATAGTACTTGTAAAATATCAAACTATTCTGGCATTTTCTTGTTCTTGTTCAGTACTTACCTCCCTTTTAATACAACTTCCTATTAAAATGATTATCAAAAAGAGAGAATAGATAATAGCTTATTGAAACTTCAGCCATGTCATTAAATTGCTGGGATATGGAATTGCAACTTTGGACAAGACTGTATTACATGTGTTGTGTGTCAATTTACTGTGTTTTTGCAGCAATTGTTCTTCCAAACAAGACATCCTATCTGTTACATTTATGATTTTTTTTTTCCTCCAAAAAGAGAATAACTTTTCATAAATGTAGTTTCTGTAGATGTAATATATATATATATATATATATATATATATATATATAATATATATATATAAATCCAAAATTTATGTCCAAGCTTTCAACTTGCATGTGTCATCTTCAGGGTGTGAAAAGACAAAATGAAGGAAAATCAAATTTATTTTGAACAGTGTTTTTCTAGAAACTTAAATCATTGATATACAAAACATTATATAATAGAGAAAGAGATAGAATAGACCTTCTGACAAATGCTTTAACAAATAAAACTGTCATAATAAGATAGTGTTCTCATGTTATCCTTTACTGTTATCTTCTAACTTTATTAAATGCTGTATTGTCATAGCAGTAATGATTTTAACTTAACTTTAGATAAAATATTTTCATAACTATCTATTTTTACAAGTTTTACCTATTTTTGTTTCCTTTTATAACTCTTTTTATGCACCTATGTGTGTGTGTGTGTGTGTACACCTGCTGTATTTTATATAAGTGGATTATAAAAAAAAATGTACTGAATCATAAAATTTAAGATCATTTATACAGCCACTTTTTTATTTATCATTTCACCCCAAAGAAGACAAAGTCACTAAGATGCATGGGGTTACTGAGAGTGAAAGAAACTGAAAAAATATTGCCGAGTAGAGAGCGAGAAGGTGCAATGAGTCACTCTCCTGGAAGTTAGCATCAGTCATGGAAGTCAAATAGAGCAGTTTCATGTTATCCAGTGATATGTCCTGACAAATATGTTCTGGTTAGTAATTAACACTGTTCAGGTCTTCGACAAAAATGTTAAATTTTTATTAATTTAACATATAAATAATAAGTAATAATAATAATTAAAGATTTAATTAAATGCACCATATTATCTTTGTATAGACGAATGGTAGACTTATAAATTTGCAAAATAGATTCTGGTAAGTATAATTGTTTAACATTACCCAGTGAGCCAACCTTTCTAGCATCAGACCTAGCAGTTGATTCAATATAATCACCCCACTTCTTGTCAGTGGAAAACTGAAATTTGTTAACTATTCAACTATTAATTACCTCTGATTGTATTTTTGAAGGTTACTTTCACCTTCTTCCTTTTTTTTGTATGGCAGAGCAGGGACTTATTTGCTTATCATTTATTTTCTTAAACTTTTTTTCATTCATGACCCCAGTTATTAACCAATTACACTGAAAATACATATGCTGTCACTGCACTAATCGCAATGATGCCGCACGCGTGTTTTATTACCATAGTGCTTGCATGGCGCATCACATTAAATATTGTGCATTTGTGAAATAACACATAAACTGAAATTCAAGTGTTTGAATTTAATTTTCGTGACCCCAACATTTCACTTTGCAACCCCATTTGGGGTTGTGATGCATAGTTTAAGAAGTGTTGAGCTAAATGAATATATACACTTCTATTATTATATGTTGAGGTTAAGAGATGGACACTGATCATTTAACCATTCCCTACCATATCCCAAATAAATCTACTAATAGGAAATAACACTCTTGCTTTCTCTTCAGAAGCCAGTGTACAGATAAGGCAGGAAGCTATGATATAGGTATTCATAGATGTCAAAAGATTGATCTTGAACAAAAAAACATCACTGTCCTCTACTAAGTATTTCAAGAATTAGAACTAAAAACATTTTTCCAAAACAGAAATTATGATCTGTGATTGGAATGAAAACAGTAATGTCATGTAATGTGACTCCATCAGAAAAATTCAGAATGTGGAATTAGTAAATACTAAACACTTCAAATACCTTGGTGGATGCATCAGTTATAACAGATTTGGTATAGAAGAAAAGGAAATAGAATAGACTGCACAAGGAGTAGCTTTGCCCAACATTGTAAACTACTACAAAAACAAAACAACCTGAAAACTCAATTCATGTTTTTAAATAGCTTTATCAGATTAAATTCCATATGAATGCCATACATGGCACCAAACTCATTCAGAAATATTGAAGCTGTTGGCTGTATATGACTACTTTCTCAGATCATCGATTAAAAATGATTTTGAGTGAATGAAGCCTGTAGGTCTTATTGAGGACCATCCTTCTTTGAATCTAATGGACAGGAACATTTCAGTAACAACTAGAATGGATAGAACATGTAACTCTGAGAAAATAATAGCACAAAAGGAAGGTTAGGAAAGAAGCCACCATTTATATGGAAAGACTGATAACAGCTACTGGACTTGAAATCTAGTTTCCTGAAAAACTGTTTTGATGGAAACAAAAGGAATGCCAATACCAACTGTTTCCTTATAAGGAAGCAGCTGATATTAACATTATAAGAAATAATTTTGTTTAAATAATTATTCAGATGCATGCAATATTACAATATTTTGTTATACATACAATATCTGAAATAGCAATTTTCAACATTTGCCAAAATATATAACTTTAATTTTGAGCAATTTATTTTCTTGAATATTTTCTTATTACATATTTTCTTTTATTTTATTTTAAATTTTTTATTTTTTTATTTTAAATTTTCTTTAATAAACAATTATCCAATGTTCTTTTATTTACACAGCTCAGAAATTGGAGAAAATCTGTTCTAACTGCTCATTGCATTTTACCGCACGAACTAATACCATTAAGGTATGTTAACAAAAAAGAAAGCAGCCACCCTGGGAAAGTAGCCTCTAAAGGATAACGATTGCCAGTTCAAATTTCACCACATGCTTCAGCTTTATTTCTAATCATTGCTGTTTACTAAGGATCAGAGTTGTGATAAATAACTGGAATTGAAATCAAAGAAATTGCAACAAACAAAAACTTTCTGATAATGGCATATTAAAGCTGAAATTAGTCAGATATTTATTTATCTATAGTATAAGGCCAATGGTTGAACTGTTCATTTCCTGACCCTGAGACCTGGGTTCAAATCCTCACCATAGTTGATTTGTAAGAAAAGTGACTTCTTGGTGTTATCACCTATAGGGAGGCAGTCCTAACATGTGGGCACTTTTGGAAAGTGCCTGAAAACTACACCACACATTGACTCAAGCCTTATGAGTGAAATTGCATAGACGTTTGGAGGCCATCGATGGTTGTGCTAGCTTGAAGTCACAAGTCATCATTACCAAAGATTTGGGTATACTGGTGGTGTTTTAAGCTTCTGTTTGTGCCAGATTGTACACTCTCTTCAAAGACTGTAACTAAGGTCCACTCGGAATAGTTGCAGTTTAAATCGCATGTGGACTCTGTGGTGGTAGGTGGACAATGTACAAACACAGAAGTACCATAGCAGGTTTCAGCAACAGATTGGTTAGTTGCTCTAGCAGATGGGTGTGCTCAGTAACTGGCCATCATACATACATACACACACACACACACACACACATATATATATATATATATATATATATATATAAATAAAATACTTGAAAGCCACTATCTGGCAGCATTTAAGCTAACTCCTGCTGAGGGCTCTTAATCAGTCCTTCACCACAGTAGGTAGGGAAGAGCAAATGTGATAGGCAACAATAAACTACAGAAGAAATCAAAATTGATTGTTGTTTAAGTACTGCAATAATATTTAAGCTTACCTTTTAAAAGCTCAATGATAATTTTTCTGCTGCCGCTTAAATTTTTTTAAGCTTTTCACCCCAGGCAAGACTGGAAGCCACTAGCACGCAAGGGGTTACAGAGGATTTTGAGCGAGAGCAAATAGGAGTGTTAGAAGAAAGGATGTGGAGAAGGATAGAGGATAGATCAAGGCAACTGGAGAGGTCGATTGACGTTACACTTGAATAGTTGGAGATCATAGTCATCAGGGAAACAGGAATGAGGAAGGGGGGTTCCATAGGTGTGAGGTGCGAGATATGAAGCTATTGGAGTAGAAGAGACGTCTACATTTAACAGTTTCAACAGTGAAAGGGTGGGAACGGGATGCTAGCCTCGTAGGACACTTGAATTCATGGATACCTGGGAACCAGCGATAGCAGCTCATTGGAACATTTACCATGGAAATATTTATAAAAAAGACAGAGGCGACGGTGCGTCTGTGAGAGAGAGACTGCAGACGAGAAGCCAGATCAGGGCCAATTACATTACAATTTAAAGACAATTTGATCTATGTAGGTCATTACTTTCTGTAAAAACAATTATTTTTATTTCATGGGTGACTTTTACTGGATTTTGCAACTAATTTAAATTATTCCCAAATTTATTTCAAATTTATAAAAACTGTTAATGTACAAAAAAAGTGTTGCAAAAAATTATGTAAGAAAAAAAAAATCACTCAAAACAATCACAGTAATGAAAACTTGGGATTCCAAAATTTCAGGATTCTAGATCCTGCCCTGAATGTTTTTAATTTGCTCACAGTCAGCCTGATTCCAAAATTTTTTGGGAAAAGACTGAGTGAAACTTCTTTTTATAGAAATATGAAGGAGATGAGGATAATTTCACTGTGGGAGAGCATGGCATGCCCTAGCTGCAAAAGCCTGAACTGGTCAAAGTAAAAAATGGGGCTGGTCTGACTATTTACTGTGGAAATAGTGGTAGTGACAGACTTACACCATTATGTCTGGTGGGAGAAGGTTGCTGAGTGGAAAATTAGTCTTCTCCCAACAAGGCTATGTAAACAATTTTGAATTCTGTCAGGGCTGGAGAGTGAGGATTGAGCAGTAATGTTTGGCTTAATCTACTCTTGTAAAGATAAAACCTGACATCAAGTGTCAAACACTTCCTGTAGCTATAGAATGGACTGTCCATTTTCCCAGTGTCTTTGGCAATGGATTGAACATATTCAATTTGAGCTCTGGAAAAAAAAAACAAAAAAAACTTGACCCAAGAGATGTTCAAAGAATGAGAATGCAATTATTAATTTTGACTGAAAAAAGAAATTAGGATCTGAACAGTGATGATACTAACTTAGTTTGTTTTTTTTTGGGGGGGGGGTGCTTTTTTTTTTTTTTTTTTTGTTGAATTTTATAGTCAGTATTCAGTTTGGTATAAATTGGTTGAATTATTTTCTACATAAAAAAAATTTTAATCTAAAATTTTTCAAAGAACATTGGGCAAACTGCATCTTGAAAAAAATCAGCTCCCTATAAGTGGTACTGAATGGATTAAAATCCAAATGGTGGCTGAACTTTCAATTACTAAATTGAGATTGTTGGTGATCATAGATGTTGACTAATAAGAATTTGTTTAAAAAATAAAATAGGGGAGAGAGTAAGAAACCCTTTGATACTTGATTAAAGATGAAGATTTAGTTGATTCATTAATTTCAATTTGATTAAATCTACAATTTCAATTATTTATACTTTTAGGTGCATAAAATAATAAAACATTAAGTCCTGATGGCTTCAGCAATTTCAGGGATTAAAATAGATTTGATTAAAAGTTAATCCAAATTTTTAATCAGCCTCTGTAAACTGATCATTGTTATTTATAGAGACAGTTGCTTTTTACTTGGTTTGACAATATGGAGAATCCTCCGTTGACCTAGATAGACATTTAAGTAAACTTCATACTGTTTGCTTATACATTTTACG
Organism: Acanthosepion esculentum; assembly: GCA_964036315.1. NCBI lineage: Eukaryota > Metazoa > Mollusca > Cephalopoda > Sepiida > Sepiidae > Acanthosepion > Acanthosepion esculentum. The sequence goes on along the minus strand of OZ038501.1, from coordinate 6,827,790 downwards.
AATTCTATATTTTTCTCTCTCTACATCTCTTTTTTTCTCTCTCTACATCTCTTTTTTTCTCTCTCTACATCTCTTTTTTTCTCTTTTCTCTCTCTCTCTTCTCTTTTCTCTCTCTCTCTTCTCTTTTCTCTCTCTTCTCTTCTCTTTTCTCTCTCTTCTCTTTTCTCTCTCCTCTCTTCTCTTTTCTCTCTCCTCTCTTCTCTTTTCTCTCTCCTCTCTTCTCTCTCCTCTCTTCTCTCTCCTCTCTTCTCTCTCCTCTCTTCTCTCTCTTCTCTTTTCTCTCTCTTCTCTTTTCTCTCTCTTCTCTTTTCTCTCTCTTCTCTTTTCTCTCTCTTCTCTTTCCTCTTTCTCTTTCCTCTTTCTCTTTCCTCTTTCTCTCTCCTCTTTCTCTCTCTCTCCTCTTTCTCTCTCTCTCCTCTTTCTCTCTCTCTCCTCTTTCTCTCTCTCTCCTCTTTCTCTCTCTCTCCTCTTTCTCTCTCTCTCCTCTTTCTCTCTCTCTCCTCTTTCTCTCTCTCTCCTCTTTCTCTCTCTCTCTCTCTTTCTCTCTCTCTCTCTCTTTCTCTCTCTCTCTCTCTTTCTCTCTCTCTCTCTCTTTCTCTCTCTCTCTCTCTTTCTCTCTCTCTCTCTTTCTCTCTCTCTCTCTCTTTCTCTCTCTCTCTTTCTCTCTCTCTCTTTCTCTCTCTCCTCTTTCTCTCTCTCCTCTTTCTCTCTCTCCTCTTTCTCTCTCTCCTCTTTCTCTCTCTCCTCTTTCTCTCTCTCCTCTTTCTCTCTCTCCTCTTTCTCTCTCTCTCTCTCTCCTCTTTCTCCTCTTTCCTCTTTCTCTCTCTTTCTCTCTCTCTCCTCTTTCTCTTTCTCCTCTCTCCTCTCTCTCTCTCTCCTCTCTCTCTTTCTCCTCTCTCCTCTCTCTCTTTCTCCTCTCTCCTCTCTCTCTTTCTCCTCTCTCCTCTCTCTCTTTCTCCTCTCTCCTCTCTCTCTTTCTCCTCTCTCTCTTTCTCCTCTCTCCTCTCTCTCTTTCTCCTCTCTCTCTTTCTCCTCTCTCCTCTCTCTCTCTTTCTCCTCTCTCCTCTCTCTCTCTTTCTCTCTCTTCTCTGACAAATGCAGCAGGCTTGATGCAACAGGGTTAATATCACACATCTATATTTTTTTCCTAACGTCAGTACTAGTCACAGAAAGTTAGCTGTAGCAGGAACAGCCTAGTGATGGTCAACAGATCACATCCAGGAGCTGACAGACTTGGCTTTTTCCCCCTTCATACACTCATTACAATTACATCTAAATGCTTATAATAAGTCTAAAAAGGTATATATATAAGCAAAAAGATAAATGCACTATATTAAATGCTGTACCTTGACCCAATCAAGGTTCAAATGTTAAATCCTCTTACTTCCCTGTTAAAATTATAATTCCCCCACTCTTATTACCCCTGAACACTTGCTGCCCCTTGATAGTTCAGTTTTCCTAAGGGTGCATTACTGCCCACTTTGACAATCACTGGTCTACATATTGATTCTCAGTAACAAGATGACTAACTTATTTGTTGAAAGTGATACCTAATGAAGCACTTATGGCATTAACCCATCAGTTCTTTTGTCTAAGCTGTTATTAATGTTGATTTGCATGCATGACGCACAGTAACCCTTTTTATGGATGAAGATGAAAGTGAATAAGAAATAGAATTAAAAAAAAGGCGGGGGGAGATGATATGCATGAGGTCACTGGCAGAGACATCAGGAAAACTTGGAATAGACTTTAAAAGAAAGAATATTAAGTCTGTTCTCTGTTTTTATGAACGGATATTTGAAATTTTCTCAGCAGATGTCATCATTTCTTGGGACTATCTATTTAAGATGTCTTTCTTCAGCCATTACATAACTACAGCAAATAAACCCAGCATTAGAAATGAAATAAACCATCCTAAGCATCTCAGATGTAGGCTGCATCACAGATGCCACAGTGCAAGACACCATCAAACAAGAAGTGGGCCCATTAGAAGACATTATATCCACCATCAAGAGAGAAATTTGATATTGTATAGATGTATAAGAGCCTACAAGGTTCCACAAGAAGAGGTAGACAGAGGGGGTAAAAATGGGCTGACAACATCACCCAGTAGACTTGAAGATCATTCACAGACATTGGCATGCAACTGAGACATATGGAGGGAGCTGGTCAGCGACCATATCAGATCATGAAACTGATGATGGTGATAATGATTCTTCAAACATGTTGGACAACTCCATCTATAATGTCGATTGGTATTTATGTTATTAAAGATGTTAGTTTTCTCCTGACATACTGTATAGCCAGAACCCTGATAAAATTGATATGCCCAAAACTTAAATTCTGCTGTAATTTCACCAATGCTCTGTGTCCAGCTTGATCTCAACTATCTAATATTTGATGCACTACCTACAGATCTGGTCATTAACTTAACCATTACTTTTTTTTTCTCTCTCTCTCTCCCTGACTTAATCTCCTGGTATCGTTTGAAAGTAAGAAATTTTCAAAATTCAATTTTTTATCCTTGACTGACTTGGTGTTGAAATCTAGATGACATGACCAACAATTATTTATTCTCCATCTGACCTTGATTACAAATTCAGATAAACACATCTTGATGGTTATGGTATTGTACAGGTGTTTGAGAGTATGTTTTATTATTTATTTTTGTATGAGTAAACATTCTAATTATTGCTGTAAAAGCAGATATTTAAACAAAGAGCAAGAAAGAAGAAAAATATATAGGGAGGAAAAAGAGATAGCATTGTTATATAGATCTAACACTATTTTCTTTCCCAAACCCCCATTTTATTTGTGGTGCACATATCATTTAGTCCCTGATAGAGCTCTGTGAAATAATGACTCGTGAGAATACCATCTTGATTAATGGAAAAATATTCCACACATGGACTTAGTTTAGTACCAAAAATACATGGTCAAAAGCAGAATTGGGGTCAGTGGGCAACAACTTCGCACACTTGACCTCTTGTTTGTAAAATAAAAAGACAATTATCTTCAAGATGGCATCTACTTGTGGTTACAGACCAACTAATAAAAAATAATATTGTGTACTTTATCAAAACGATCTTTATAATCATAAAAAGAAACTATCTGTCTCTCCAGCTAGGTTCAACCTTTACAGTATGCAATACATTAATTTCTATTTTAAAATTTGCATTAAGCACATTGAACTTGAAGTATTTTCACAAGTTTTTATGTCCATTCCACCCCCACTCCTCCCTGCCACACCTACTATTGTTTTTGGTTTTAAAATTAACATTTTGAATTTCCCAATTCACTGTTCAGTGTTATTGATTTTAATTTAGACCTATATCAGATAAATGTCAATGTATACAGCAATGGAGTGTTCTTGATGTTTTTTGTTTTGGTTTTTGTGGGTGTGGGTGCCTCTTTCCCTATTTTCTAAATTATGATACAATAAAGTATATGAAATCATTCTCTCTCTCTCTCTCTCTCCCCTGCCTATTGAAAATTGTCAGTCTCTGCTGCAAATTAATTTAAAATAATTTACATTGAACACACATAGAATAATTTATTTGATGTTTGCATGGCCCATTTTTGACCCAGTGGCTATAATTTAAAGTCTTTTATTGGATTAACCTAAGATTTTTGCTGCTTTTTTTTTGCTTTTTTTTAAATTTTTTATATATTTATTATTTGACTGTTTCAAAATTATTTATTAGAGTTATATGTAAAATAAAACGAATTAATAAAATTCTTGAAATATTATTTTTTTTCTTCTGTCCTATTCCCTTGCAGATTTATCAGCATTTGGCTGCAGTCAAAGATGGCACAATCTTCTTACTTTGGTATTTTGATGCTTGCTTTGTTCCCCACCCCCGCTTTCATTTACATCTTACATCTGGCTATTGAAAACTTTTCTTAGAGAAAAATCCCTATAAAAGGAGTTATTCTTCTTAATTTGATATATAATTTGAAAATTAAATTATGTAATTTCAAGAATTTTCAGTGATAGAATAATGATTGTGAAAGCTGTATCTTGAATGCTCAAAATGCACTGTGGTTTTATTTGTCCCACAGTTAGTAAATAAAGAGAGGAAAAAATATTTCATGAAAATACAAAGGAATATTGTCATATGAACATCATAGATGAAGAATATTAAAAAAAAAAAAAAAAATTTCTTTCAATTTCTTCAGATCAGTTCCCTCCCAACTGTCTTGTTTTCTTAATTAATAAAAAAAGATAAAATAAACCAATCTGCTGTTCAATCCCTCCCTGCTTTATCCAGTTAATGTATTTGAAATAATGTTATTGAAATAAATATTTAATATGGACATTTTTACTTTTGGTTTTTCTTTCCTTCTATTGCATGACTGTTTCCTGTTTAGATACAAAAATTTTTCCCTTGCTAAAATATACATCATCCAGAAATTATAAGATCATGAGTAAAATGGCTGATTTCTTGCTGAATTAAGTGCTTCAAGCTCAGATGGTTATGGTGTACATGTAAGTGAACTGTGCATTGACTTCTAAAGTGTTTTATTCTATGTTTAAGTCAAACGGGTTCAATTAAAGCTTCTTTTTCAGTTTTAAGTACTTGGAAATTTCTTTAATTATAAAGCTAGAGATCCTTAAAAGATTCTCTGAAAATATAAGCTTATTTGTATCATAAGAAAAAGCATTCTTATTTGGAACAATTTGTGATGACAGTACTCAAAGATCCTTCTAGATGCTGCAAAGCCACATTCTACAAAATTTTGGAAAATTTCTGTCATTATCATCTGCAACTTTTTTTTAGGAATAATGACATTTATTGTTAAGCATGGAAAGGAGACTGAGCTAGCAAGAAAATTAAGATTTCTGAGAAAGCTTTATAGATTGTAAGAGATGCTGTAGAAAATTCATTAAACAATGAGCCAGGTATAGCAAGTATTCAAATATTCAGTTCATAGTCTCAGCGTGTTCTAATCTGGATCTGTATTTGTATAAATGCCACAGAGAAACCAAATGCCAGTGGGAAAAGATGATCCTCAAAGTATACAGAGATCTACAAAATGGGATACAGACAGACAAAAAAAAACTTGATTGGCCTGATTACTACAGTTGCTTTTCTTTTCATGACAAAGCATATACAAAAGGGTTACTTGTAGGTATGCTGGTCTGGGGTTGTTTTGCAACTGTGAGCTATGCTGTCTAACAAAACTTTGACACCACTCAATTACCAAGAGATGCTAAACCAGAGTGCTTGATCACAAAACTCACAATAGAGACAAAGGAAAAAGTTGATCTTTCAGCAAAACAATACAAACTACCAATCTGCAAAGACAACTGTTTCATACCTTGGTGATCACTTTTCATTTGTAATTAAAAAAAAAAAAAAAAAGTCAGGAATTATTAATCCATCACAGTACTTATTAGATAATATAACCAGTTGTAATGGGAGCTTCTACTTTTATGTCTCATTATCCCTCTCCCTATCTTTCTCTTTCTCTCTCACTATCCTCACAGGAGCAAATAACCTAACCTGTTTTTTGGTCAAGGGATATAACTAGTCTCAAAGTAAAAACCATCATTTCACATTTAATCTCTGTTAATTGATTCAAACATCTCAAAAAAGAGAAACTACAGTGACCTTCACCACCAGCTTAAAGTGACATAATCCAAACACAAGCAATAATTTTTGTATTAAAAGGATGATGGAAAACCTTATTATAAGACTTGATATTACAGTCTCAGTTCTTCATTTCAATTCTTTCCTGGATGTAGGGAATCAGGATCCTCTACAATACCCTGTCCTTTTGTTGCTCTAATTGTTCTCCCATTACCACTCCTCTTTATCTCTGTTCTGCCATTCACACAAACTCATTAAGGAGTTTATTGTGTTTTCCCCTGCTTCTCTTGCCTTCTTGTCTTGTGAGTTTTAAATTCTCTAGGTCCTTTTTCCATGTTAGTTATCCCAGAAATTGTAAGTATAAGTTTCCTTGTTCTTTTTCGTCTTTAAGATTTCTTTATTAGTCTTCTTAGTTTATGTTAGTAGAACATCTGTCAATTTAAGTCTCTACTTCATCTTTGAGGACATTGCCTACCATTCACTGCCATATAACTTACTACACTTGCACTTGCATCTTGTACCATCCAACTCCACACACACAAAAAAGAAAACTTACAGAACATATGTCATAAATCAGCTATTTTAGATCTTCTTGCAGTCTTTAACAGAGCAGTTTCATTTATAAAGCACTTTGTTAATATCTACATGACTCATTTTTCAATTTCTTACCTGCATTTGAATGATTTTTTTTTTTTTTTTTTGTACCATAATGGCACAATAAAATGGGGGAGGGATTCTTGAAGTGAAAGCAATTGAACTCACAATTACTATCTCACCACATTCACGAATCAACACTTTAATCAATTAGGTTATTGCCCTGTGAATTTTGAAATGAAGAAAACGGTGAGCAATAATTGAGCAGTACTAAAAAATAAAATGAGATGAGATATTTCTAGACATGGGCAGTGGACCAAGAACAGTCTACCCTAGTATATTAAATAGTGGGTTCAGTCTGGATTCCCTGTTGGTTACTGTGATCAATTATATATATGCCTGATGAAAGCCAGAGGTCACAATGTCCAAAACATTCTGATAACTACAACAAAGATGGGGACAATAGCTCAAATGTAAATGGTGCAAATAACAATAGCTCCTTGGCCCAGAAATTCAAGCAGAAATGTTCTCTGGCCTTTTTCCAAGTGCTCCTGTTAGGTTTTGTGTTTTTTGCTTGTCCTAATCTTTTCTAGAAAGTTCTATCTCTGATTCTCAATAAAGCAGAAAGACAGCTGGTCTCTTCACACTGGCTACTGAATTACTTATATACCAAGATGAACTAGGACCCATAATCTCCACTTCAATAATAAAACCACTGATATACCAGAAGTTGATATAATGTAACCACAAAGCCTTTCACCAACTTTTTTTATTTTACCTCATTACATCACAAGAAGAAGCTCCAAAAAAGACTCCAATTACATAGGTGAAGTCAATCAAACCCTTAATCTTGCAGTCTCTTTTCTTCTTGATTTAACTTCATTACAGTGTAATTAAAACTTCTTTCTTTTGATAAGGAAACCTACAAGTGATCAGAGTAACAGAGATAAATTATACTAAACTCCTTGAATGGTCAACTATGCATTCCAAGTGACTATTATTGCTGGCATAACATTTTATTTGATCTATTCTAAAGCTTGCTTCAGATGTACAATCTGTATAGATAGATGGGGTTATCATTTTTGTGCAGGTAGTTCAAAAAGAGGAAAAGGATGGTAGTCTTGAATTTTGTCCAGTGGTCATGGGGAAATTAGCTGTTTCCATAAAGAAAACATTCAACATTCTTTGACTAAACAATGTTACAATTCATTCCTTTGGTAATGGTGAAATTATCTGTTTCCATACAAGAAACATTTACAATCCATTGACCATTTTATAAAATTTTTCAAAGTGAGAAAAGTTTTCTTGTGACACATTTCTTGCTTTTGGACTTCATTAGACTAAATCTGTTACATTGGTGCAACTATACATGAACAACAGATGCTGTGAATTTAAAATTTTTAAGTTTTTTATTTTAATCTAGCCAATTTTTTTTTTTCAATATTTCACCATTCTTGACAGAACTTATATTATCACAGTGTGGGATATCTATTAACAAAAGTGATAGAAAGAAAAAGAATCTAAAAACTAGATTAAAAATAATTTAAAATTCCCAGCATCTCCTGTATATGTATAGTCACACCAATATAACAAATTTAGCCTAAAGGACAAAACTCGTCACAAGAAAACTTTTCCACTTTGTCATACATTTTTCCCCAATATTGTTGTCGATATATAAAAAATATATATTATCTTAAAATCTTTCTTAAAACAGTTTTTCAGAAAATTAGTCTTATCAAGTATAGTGTTATTGCTCTTTCTAGTACTGACTGGAATTTCCTTCCTAAACTTTTGTTTCAGATAGTATGGAAAGTCAACATCTTGATTATATCATTATTTTCTCTTTCAGTTATATGTGCTACCCATTTTTGTTGTAACATTTGGAGTATTGGGATCTTCGACTTTACACATCTTTCAGATATAAAATTATTTTTCGAAGTATATGTAAAAAAAATAAATAGATGAAAATAAAGTTATATTAGAACAAGAATATAAATGAATAAACTCATGAAAACTTGTGTATAATGGCATCATGAGTTATGCGTAAATGCTCAAGATATAAGCATTGAAATTTGTCTCTAACATTGACCAGAACTATAAGACATTGCCATCCACCTTTGCACTGACACGAAGCAAGTTATGAGAATACTTCTTTCTTTTTTTTTCTGTTCTTTACCGCATCTTTCATGTGCCAAGCATGATTATTTGTTAGGAAGAGCACCATTACATCACTTCAATATATATATTTTTATTTGATTGTTCATTCTTTTCAAATTTATTTAAGTTAATTAATCTAATCATTGGTTGTGTATTCATTGGCAATGAATTACTGCTTCCTGTTGTGTGCAAATTTTTCTCTCTGTCTTTCTATTCCTTTTTAAATAGTTGGCAACCAGTAATAGACAATTGGAAATATACACAAAAGTTTATATTTACTTGGAAACTAAGTCAATAAAGATCAAAGTAATATAAAGTTTTTTGTCTTTTTTATTAATTTTCTTGTGTATGTGTGCATGTTTTATTCCCCACCTGTTTTTCTTCACAGTATAGAAAGCAAATTGATTAAATCTGAAATGAATATATGCATAATGAAAATATTGATTTATTTTTATTCATATACGTGTATTGTTTGTTTGTTTGTTTTTTTTTGTTTTTTTTTTTTTTGTGAAGGAATTTTCAGAGACAAAGGCAGTAAATGAAGCAAGGACAGCAGACAAAACGACTGACAAAGCATTGAGCCTAGAATGTTTTCTGCACTTTGTGGATATTCTATTTTTTCTTTGTTGGTTTCATATTGTGAGTGTCACCTTTAACACTTCCAAGAGCATTAATAATCCTATAAAAAAATTGGAAGTTATTAAAAACATTGGGTTCCATTTTGAGTGGGTTTTAAATGGGACTAAAGAAAATGGGAACAAGAAAGATGCTGCTACTTAAAATTTCTAGGGCACCTTATGAGAAAGGATGGCTTGAAAAATTGAATACCTGCAGGACATATAAAAGTCAGGTGTAGACGCAAGCAGCAATCAACCTACCTAATGAGTTTGTGTGAAGGAACAGCAGGACAAGTTGCTGAAAAACACACAAGGACAGGAATTTGTGTAGAGCTGGAATGTCTCACATCCTGAATGGACACAGCATATAAATGAAGATGATTGTATCTGATGTAAAGACAGGGATGCTGTTCTGTCATGTCACATCTACTGTCCAACCTCTGGGTGTGGGAAATGCCTAAACTCTTGGTGTCAGTTTGTTTTTTTTTGTTTTTGGGGTCTCCCGAATTTCCCATAAAGTTGTCTGATTTTGGGTTGTGTGTGCGCATGCATATGTCACTTTGATCTTGTATCCCAGTGTTTTAACCAGCCTAGGGTTTGAACTCTTCATTCTTCAAAGCTTAAACCCCTGGTAAAACTAACATAGGCACATTTTTATCCCTTTAGAAATAGAGATAAAAGAAAAAAATGTTTGATCTCAATAGTTAAATGATAGTCACACTGGACTACATAAGCCTACTCGACTAAAATGCTTGCACCTTAAATTTTGTTTCTTTCATCAAAGGTCTGTTAGGTAATTAACTTTCATAGAAGAATGATTCATATTATGCAGGGTGTAGCAGAAATACCTCCCACATAGTTGAAGACACCACTGTCACTAATGTCTTACCATTATCTAATGTATTACCATTATGTAGGAGGTATTTCTGCCATACACTGATTATTTTTATCAAGTTCACAGCTTCATAAAAACAATATCACTGATTCAATTTAAATTTATAGTTTGATTTATTTCATTGTTTTTTGGGCTATTACAGATTTTAAAAGCAAAAATCACCAAACCATATAGTAATTATCAATGTGTATTTATTTATTTCCTGTCTCGTCTGTAGTGGGAATTGAAGTAAATCAACTTAAGTTAGTAAATTTATGAGTGATTACTTTCCTTAGTCATTTTAATAATCTATACAAATAAAATATTTATCTGTATTTAAACGAAATTAGTTCCCAAACAAAATAAACTGTTTAATTAATCAGTTCCTTTCCTCCTCTGTTTGTTAGATGGTAGTTTTATTTGCTCAAGCCTTTCATGTGAGGCACTCGGGTACCTTTTATCTATTAAGTGATCGTTTTGCTTCAACTTTGTCCTTAAATAGACTTTGTTGTTACTGTCTTTTTTGTTCCGTTGCTAATCTTTTTCTTCCAAGAGATATTTCCATTTCACTGTTATATTAAACACATAAAATTTTTAACATGAAAAGATGTTAAGCAAAATGCAATTTATATAATTCCAGGAGTAATCACTGAATCATAGATATTATTAAACATCTAAAAAAAATTTTTTTAAATTTTAAAAATTTAAAGGGAACAGATTAATTAAACCGTTTCTTGGCTTCTATTTTAGTTGTGTATTCTTTATCTCCACTTTATTGAATCTCATTACATTGTTTCAAGACTGTTTCATTGCATCTCGCTATTAAAACCTAATAATTTTGATAACACAGGTATACTAGTAACACTAATCAGCTAATGTATCCCTGTCAGGTAAAAATAGAAACTTGAAGACATTCAGAGGTGCATGGCCAAAATACAAAGTGCATGACAAAAGCTGGGAACCATAGTTTGAATAATTCCAAGTATAGGATTTAATTTAGTGTTGATTATTGTTTGAATGAGTGCAAGTTCTTAAAATACATATATTAAACATGGCTGATATTTTAGTTCTTAATATTTAGTATCAAGTTTCTTACATAAGTTTCAGTTACATAAAATATTTCTTTCTTTATTGAAATACCTTCTTACATATTTCTTAAGAATTTTTTTGTATTAAAGTTATATTTTAAAAGTAACATTATCAGTCCTGACATCTCGGATTTAGTCACTTTCCCATTAGTGTAACAGATTTCCGTTACCTCTTCTATAAATAATTTCATGGTATTTGTTCTAATGAGCTTTCTTCATTAGTACTGAGACTTCACAAAATTTAAGTGCAGTACTAGATTGGCAGCTAAGTCTCATAATTTCCCTGTTGAAATTGCTAGTTTTAACCATAAGTTCTATGCTAATTGTTTCTTCTTTCATCTGTTAAACTCTCTTCCACTTCCTGCTTTCCCGTCAACTCTAATCTTCAAAAATTTAAGGGCATTATCACTTGTCATCTGTCTCCTTGAATTCTGCATTTATATGGTCCTCCTCTGTTTCTTTCATTCTCAGTAACCCCTTGCATATTTCTGGTGGTTTTATTGCCTTTCTTGGGGTGAAATGAATTTTAAAAAATTGAATGAGAGAAGATACAGAATGAACACAAATCTATAAAATACACAGTATATTTAACATGGCTGATGTTTTAATCCTTACCTTTTCATAGCAAGTCTCTTACATTGTGGCTTCAGTTCCATAAAGTATTTGAAGAAAGAAGGCAAAAATAAAGGCTGGAATAAACCTGTATATAAATCTTATTTATTTTTCTTTCTAATTTTTTTTATTTTTAAATAAAAAATTAAAAAAATGGATTAAACAATGGATGCCATTAGTTATAAAGCTTACTTGCAGAACAAATAGAATAAAACTATAGTTGAACTTTATATTGGCTGAGATAGTTGTATACTTTCCAGTGTCACTATTGATAAGTGTTCAAGTCCTGTTAAAAGCCAGGATTGTAAATGCTGATTTTCAAGACTGGAAGATTTTTCCTTAATAGGAAAAGTGGAATAACATAATCTTCCTATCCTCATATGTGCTATACTCATCTAAATTTGGTAAAACTAATTTCTGTATTAGCATATGAATCTAAGAGCTCGGAAGCATTTTTAAAGGGTAAAGCTTCCTTAACTTTTGATAAAGTATCTCGAATTCTGCTTCTATCACCTAATAAGGAATTTAGCAAAGGTCACAAAAAATGTGAAACCATCTAGCTATCCCTTAAAATAAACTTTTCTACTGGAGAAACTGAAGCTATACAATCTTCCTAAACCGTATCCTCATTTGTCTCATACTCGTCTAATATTAGTAAATACAGTCTCAATATTAGCACATGAAAATAAGTTCAGAAGCATTTTCAAATGGTAAATTGTTTCTAACTTTCTATGAGGAATCTGTAATTCTGCTACTCTTAGTTAATAAGGAATTTGATGAAGACTGCATAAAAACTGATACTTGACATACTCAGCTAAAATTAGTGTTTACAATTTTAGTATTAGCACATGAAGCTAAGAGTGCAAAAGCAGTTTCAAATGCAAAAGAGTGATACAATATGTCACAAAGAACTACTTGAACTACTAGGTAAACTTGATTTATTTGGGAAAGATATTAGAATAATACAAAACTTGTACTGGGAATGAACTGCATGCATGCAGATAGAAAATGAATTCAGTAAATACAGAAAAACTGAGTTAGAAATCCTAATAGAATCCATTATTGGTAGTCACAATCTTAACATAAGACATGCAGATGACACAGTGTTGATAGCAGATGTAGAAGTTAAACTACAGGAACTCTTACAGAAGGTAGTAAAGGAAAGCAAGAAGAAAGGACTAAGCATCAATTGTAAAAAAAGGGAGAAAATATGGTTATCAGCAAAAGGAACAGCCCAATAATTAAACTATAAATTGGAGACAACAAAATCAAGTACAAACAATTATCTACAAAGTGTTTTAATAGAGGACAATAAATATGCCACCAAAATCCAAAACTGCATTGGAATAGTGAAAGACGCCTTCCAGAAGCTGAGTAAACTATTAAGAAATGGTAAAATGTTACTTGAAACAAAGAAGAGTACTGAACTGTTAAGTAATATCAGTCCTCATATATGGCAGCAAATGCTGGACAGTCTTTGTACAGATGAAGAGACTACTTGAGTCAACAGAAAGGTGGTTCTACAAAAGGATGCCAAGAATAACATGGGCTAAACATATGAGCAACAAGCTAGTTTTAAGGGAAATAGAAACAAAACGGACACTTACACATACAATAAAAAAAAAAGCAGTTGAAATTTCTAAAGCACATAATGAGGAAAGAAGAGGGATTAGAAAGGTGGGCATATTGAAAGCAAGAGGGGCGGAGGAAAGCAGCAAATCACCTGATGAATGAGCTTGTGTAAATGTATAACTGCGATTATGGCAGGTAGCAAAAAAAACAAAAAACAAACAAAACTTTCTTAGAATTACAAAGAACAGGAAGTTGTGGAGACTCATGATTGCCCATGTCCTGAAGGGACACAGAACATAGAATGTTCCTTAATTTTCTGTGAGTTGTCTCTAATTCTGATGTCCCACCCAATACTGGTTACTTCTGTGAACCTTTTCAGCTTTGCCTAAAACCAGTATGGACAACCTTTTTGACCAGTGGGACACATGGCTCATCATAAATTGGGCCACATTACTAAAAAAATATTCAAGATAATTTTTCATTGAAGTAGTTACAGCCATTTCCACTACAGAAGACCATATGTGTAAGAATTTGTTTTAGAAATGATGAAAAGGTTATTTTTCTCTTTAGAAAAACAAAATTTCAATAAATGTTGCCTTTCTCCTGGAATTAGGAATGCCATTAAGAAAATCACATTTTGTCCATGACTGCCTTGAAACAGACACACTATATAGTTATGATAAAATGTTCAGTCAATTTTTTTTTTCTCTTGACTCAATAAAATAAGTACTATAAGAAAATGAAATTTCTTAATTAGAAATGTGAAATCTTGGTGACAATGTCATAAGGTTTATTTTGCAATATCTTGTTTCAATATATACAAATTTGGATAGAAAACTGTTTCAAATGAAATGCAAAAAAAAAATGCTGTTGCATGTTTTCTCAAATGAGAAAAGTTAGTTTCAAGTTTTAATAATGAAAAGAATAGTTTATTGTATTTTGAATAAGTTATCACAGTCAGGAGACAAAGCATTTTCATTTTTATGCATGAAAAATACTACGTACAAAACATTTAATTACTTCTTAGCAATGTATGTTATTCATAAACAACTTGTCCTTTGTGCTAAAGTTGCATATGTACGTGTATTGAATACCCTAATTTAAATTCAGTCAGCAGCTAATGAGGTAGAAAATTAAGGTGTGATAGTTGTATACCAACTTAATTGATATTCAAATCATATATATCAAATCCTTGGACGAATATTTTTAGAAGACCAAGTTCTGAATTTGTCATGTGACTATTCAAAATGCTTATTAGTTTTCATTGACTTGATTTTTTTTCCTTATCAGGAGATATAATTATCAGAATTTCATCATTTTGATATTGCTTTTAAATTGGTGATTATCTTTGACTGTTATTGTCTGTTCACAAATTGCTTAGCGACTGAACAAGTTTTGGGCTCACAAGGAAGTAAAGTTTGTAAAAATGGTTGTGTGTACAGAAGTACATCAATAAGTCTGTGACTTAATGATAAAAAGAGCAAATTTACACAAGAAATATTTCTTTTTCAGCATAATCATCTTCCTTGTCACTACTTCTCCATTAATCACATAGATCAGAAATTATCTTGTGAAAACTTTGAATTGAAATTCTGGTAATAACTATTGATCCTGCCTCTTAGGTACTTTATCGATTACATTTTATTTTTATTTTTTTTTTATAAGCTACTTGTACTCAAATTTGACTAAATCAAAAGCAACTCCACAACTGACATCAGTGTAGTTTTGAGCAACTCAAACAAAACAAAAAATCTAAATACATTATTTTATTCAGTTTTCATGAAGTCTACCAATTGTACTAGTTTAGATAAATGGTCTTTTCTATGTATTAAACAGAAGTATGAAAAAAGTAAAGCACTATTCTGGGTATGACAATAAACTACATCCACGTCCTGAGTAAGACGATAAACTACATCCAACTGCAAGGCCTCATCAGGTTTTGAGGAGCGTGTAACCACCTCTTAATTGCTGGTGTTCCCAGTTCCACCCTGACCTGGGGTGGTAGCACCTGTTAGGGTCCCAGCTATGGGCAAATAGTTAACCCCCCAAACTGGGGTCAAAACACTATGAAAGTGTAAAAATACCTCTTAATACCAGAAATACTTTAAAAAATATTATTACTAGCAATACATGTTTGAAAAAAAAAATATTACCAATAATAAAAAATTTTCGGCATTAAATAACCCATTGAGATTGATATGCTGTAAAGTAAAGCAACTTGAGTACAAATTCTTTCACACGAACCTGTGTATTGTTCAAAATCCCAAGTTGCTAAAAGGAAAAAAAAAATAATCGGGCAGAGTTCAAATTCCAGTTGAGGCAGTCACATTTGTTTTCAAAGAAATACACTTGGAAAAGTAGTAATCCACCTCTCCCTGAAGCTAGGGGTCAAATAGCAAAGCAGATTGGGTTCTTTAGCCTTGGATTGTAATCAGTCTGTGAGAAGGAAAAAAATCTGAAGAGGGATGGGCTCTGTCAGATTATTTAACCTTATGCACACCAATGCAGCTGCAGTACACATGCCCCTACAAACCTAATGGGTTACAGAACTAATGACATAGCTGAGAACATTTACTATATTTAATGGTATATAACCCTTCCATATACACCCTTTTAGCAAGAAATATTTTAAAAAAAGAAAAAACAAACAAAAAAAATGAATGGTACATCATATGTTACTGGAATTTCATCCTTGGTCTGAATTCAATATTTTTTCTGAGTATTTAATATAAAAAATGTAAACTGTTAAGATTTAGTGTGATGTATAAATAGAGGTTCTTCATCATATTTTTATGATTTCCGTCTACAGCAGATTGCACACTAACACGAAATAGTTCTATCCAAAGAGTTCAGCTTTGAGTGACCATCTTTATTTTCTCTGGTAGCATGTAACATACTAGTCCTAGGCTGCTGGAAGGATCTCCTGATTGCCACTGTCACATCAGTCTGAAACGGCTGACCTTGATTGTACGGTGAGTGGTCTTAAGGTGGCCCTTTTGGTTTGGATATCTTGGCTTTGGTATTTGTACATTAATTTAATCTGCCTACTCTTCCATGCTGGCTTATGGCAACTTGGAAAAGGGTGTTGTACCCTCACACCAGAGTTGAACATATTTATCCATAAACAGATTTAAAGGTTTCCAATTTGGGATTTATACTCCCTAATAGGGTTTTCATATTGGAGATATTTCTTTCTCATTGACAGACTTCCTTCACTACAGCTCTACTTTCATTAAAAGGCAGTGGATGTTTGAAAACAAGTTTTCCTTCTCGTAGATAGACTGTCATCTTGGGCTAATAGGTTCCATCTACTTGATAGTGATTCTTATATATTATCAAACACGGAAGCTTAAAACACCATTAAAAAAAAAAATGCAAAGTAGAATTTTTGGATTTTTTAAAATTTTTATTTCATCTCAAGCAAGGCAACAAAGCCACAAAGAGACAAGGCGGTTACTGAGATTGAACAAAACTGAAAAAAAACTTTTTTTTACTCACTGTGTCGTGCTAGACAATTTTTCTTTCCAGAATCTGTCTGTCCATGCTTAGAATCAATATTCTGGTGCTCCCTGCTCTCTCTCTATCTCTATATATATATATATATATATATATATATATATATATGAGAGAGATTCTTGATAAATCAAAACAATTTTGACTTCAGTCACTTTCTCAATGCCATAAAGTTGCCTCTGTCTTTTCTATAAATACTTTCATGGTATTTTTTTGGATGAGCTCTTTGCTTACGAATTTAAGCGTAGTATTAGTCTGGCGAAAAGATCTCACCAATCTACAGTTCATCTGGCTAAATGTAACCATAAGTTCTATGCTAACAGTTTCTTCTCTCACATTTCTTGATTGTAGGGCTCACTTCTGCGTCCCTGCTTTCCATCCAACTTTAATCTTCAGAAATTTAAAAGCAATGCCAATCGCTATCTACTACCTTCCTGATTACTCTTCTTTTGTTCTTGCTCCTTAGTAAAGTTTCTCTTTTTTAATTCTTCCACACCCTGTAACCCCTTGTGTCTTAGTGTCTTTACCACCTTGCTTGGGGTGAAATTGATTTAAAAAAAAATAAATAAATAAAAGGAAAAAAAAAAGAACAAGATTAAAAAAGGCAGATGACAATTGATGTTGCATTTAAGTTTTTGTATATTGTTGTTGACAGGAAAGCAAAAAGCCAGAAGAGTTCCCTGGGCAAGAACTGTGAAACAAGAAACTATTAAAATAGAACTTAGGATTACATTAAGCAATTTCAACAGGAAAATGATGCAACATGGCTTAAATTCATGGAGTTGAGGTATGAAAGCAGAAAGCTCCTCACCAGAACACTTTCGTTCAAACTCTTGTAACATTTTTCTAATGTTTCAACAGATTTAAATATGGCTAGCACATTTACAAAAAACTCTTTGCTTCAGTGTTCAGGTAACTGTACTTTCAGGTACCACTCCTCACTTTCAAACCATAACAGGGTTCAAAAACACTTGCACCCCCTTGTAGGCAATAAATTCAACTCTAAAGTCTTTCCCCACAGATGAACTATCACAAGTTTACTGCTACTCTATTGCTATTTCCATGGAAAATATTCTGACAGGCTGTATTCCTTAGTTCCACCAATCTATACCTTTACGGCTAGGACCCACCATGCCATGTAGACAGGGTAAAATGTTCCATTGGTAAGAAGAAAGTTTCACTCAGACAGCAACTTCCCAAGAACTACTACTTTGTGGAACACTTTCAAGAGGGTGCTTCTTCAATCACTACAATTCTAACCCACTCCACCATTGTCTATCCTACATATCCTTATAATCAGCACTTACTTCCTTCTCATTACCTGTTATTCAGAAACCCTCTACCTTGAGTGGTTCTTGAACCTTGTATTGGGTAAACATTTAGGTAAAAAGAAACAATAGTATGTTAAAAATCTTATTAACTTATTTAGGCTAGAAATATATATTTTACAATATTGTTATCTAGTTATGTGGAATTTAAAGAAACAAAATAATTGTCTTACTTCAGCCTCAAAATTCTAAGACAGCACTTAGTCAAACAGCCTTTCACTTTAAGAGCTCTGAGTATGCCATTAAATTAAAAACAAAGGTTAAGTTTCATCAACTATATCATTTTGTTATTCAGGAAAACACAATTTTTAGGCAAACTGAGAATTAGTCAATAATTTCTCATTTTTGAAAATTGCCATAAAACCTTGATTTTAAAAAAAGTACAGGTTTTTCACTTCAAATAGTTTGTTATAACACACTATATTTGTTTGTCAAAGTACTTTGACAGGTACTAATTATCTACTAATAAAAGTAGTATTCAAATAGCTTCTATAATATATTTATTGAAACACTTATACCTATGTTTGTACCCATGGTGAGCATAAAACTTCTGACAGTTTTACTCTAAAATATGTTCAAGTCCAAAATTGTCTTACTATCTATGGATTTATTAATGGAAAAAAAATAATGTTCAGTGCCATATTTTCAACAATGCTGGCATAGTTAGATTTAACCAATCACCTTTACTGAACTTTGTCATGAACAGAGTACTGTGTATTCAAAAACATCAACCACGCAATGAAAGTGACAGATTATTTTTTTGCCTTCTTAGAAAGCATACTATCTTTTAGGATGTTCAGGTAGTCTAATTGTTATAGGTAAGCCAAGTTCAAATTTTGGCTTAGTCGTATTCACTTTTGCACAAATATCTTTTGGGAAACGCATTAATCTGTCTCTTCTCTCACCAGATATGGGCTAAATAGCAGAGTAAACTTAGCTCTCTCTCTCTTTGGATGGCAACCAGTAAGAAGGAAATCTCTGAATTCAAAACTATTTCACTATCTTTCCTAAGAAGGCATGGCAATTTACATATAATAAAGTAATCTGGAAGAGACCTGATCATCTATGTCCCTAAAGGACATGCCATTTTCAAAATAGAAATAAAATCTTATAAAATGGTTGCAAAGTATGTATAATACATTTTTTTTTTTTTTTTTTTCAACCCCAAATGTATATTAAATCCTAATTGATTCAGTCACAGTTGTTTAAGATGATAAAATATTAAGCTGTTTGGAAAGAAATGTTACTTATGGGGAGAGGAAATATAAAGTCATTCAAATATAACAAAATTTAAATTTATTTATCAGGAATATTATTATTATTCTCAGCAGCAATGGTAAAAGCTTTCTATGAAACTAATTCATTTATTCTTTGCTGAAAAAATCTAAAATTTTGGACAAGAAGAATTCTGACTTCATCTCTTTACCTTTCTAAAGGCTTTGCTACTGAGTTTTCAAATGATCTGTGATTGCTCCCATCATATAAAAAATATATATAGGATATTAGCTTTTTAATCATATTTGTTCATTTTTTTTGTTCTTCTTTTTGCCCTTTAGCCTTTTCTTTTTAAATTTTCATTGGGGTTTTTTTTTATTCTTGTTTCATTGTTTTGTTTTTATTTCATTATTTCTTGTTTCATTGGGTTTTTTCTTTTTCATTTTCTTTTTTGTTCTTGTTTCATTTTTTTCTGTTTAATTCTGGTCTTATTGTTTTGTTTTCTTTTATTGCTTTTTCATTTTGGCTGTCTTATAATATTGTTTATCTCTCATCCAAATAAAACTCATAACTAAATATCAGCCTTGAGTAAAAGGCCTAACTTAATATAAGCATGTGTGCACAATTTAATTCTCTGATGCATTGCAATAAATGTCTGCTTTTCAAGAAAACCCAATTTACATCAATTAAACATCTCCTTGTAACTTGTTTGTGAAGTGTATCAGCTTGAAAATACGTGCTTTCCATATCATTACATGTGTACATGAGATTATAAATGATTTTATTTCAGAAGCTCAAAATTTCTCTCCTGCAATAAATTTCTGAGAAAACAATGCTAATAACATAAAAAAAAAAAATAATCAAATATGATAGAAGGTTACATATCTATTCATAATTTTTGTTATGATTATCTTTTTGGTTACAATGAAGAGAAGAGATATTTAATTAAATAAAATCAGTGACAAGTTAGCAATTAAAATGCTAAGCTTGACACTTAACACACACCACCTTTAATTGATATATTATCGCTTAGAACTGTTTTAGCTACAGCTTAAGGACCAGGTGTGACTTTCTGCATATTTAATAACTTCACAGGACTTAAGTGATCATAGATCTCCTCAGTTTCCTTTTTTACTATCTGTTAACTGCCATTCTTTGGGAAAAATAGTGGAGAGGTTTCCCATTGATTTCTCCACAGGTTAGAATTCAGATTTGTCCTTCTCTTAGACTAGTTGCCAGCCAAGTCTAGACTACTCTTCTATTTAACCTATAGCTAGTGGATTCATACTTATCCCAAGGGCAGTTGTTCAAAAGTGAATACATGTAGGTACCTTACTGTGACTGTCGTGAGCAAGATACGCGACATCATGCCTGAAAACGCCCACGCATTGCATGCGTGTGGTGTCACAGAGCAGTTGGATGGAGGGAGAATTGGCGGAGTGCGCCTACGTATATGTAAAACTCTCCCAATCTACTGCTTCACCATGGTCTATAAAATGAGTGTGTCTGAAAGCTTTGGCAGGTGGGGACAAGGACAACAAGAGACGACTGCCCTGTTCCAGCGGGTCCTTTTTAGCGTGACAGCTACAATTACTAGAGCATTAATAGACAGATTTTATTATGCAAGGGAATGTTTTTCACAATACAATTGGTATTAACCAACCAATACTTGGAATATTTTCAGTATATATTTATATTCAAATGATAAATGTTCCAGGTGAATTTTGGCTGATCAGTTTTTATTAAAAATAAAAAAAACTTATTTGGTGGTGTACCAGCTATGGGTAAAATAGCAGGACACTCTGGGTCCTATAGCCTTGGGTGGCAAGATGTCTAGGAGAAGAAAACTCTGAATTTAAACCTGATTACATTATCTGTGGACCACAAGTGAATCCAAATTCCGACTGAAAGTTCTACTATTTGCACATCTGAACTAATACGGCCTCTGCTACATTTCGTCAGTTTTCATTCAGATCTGATGTTAAAATAATCTAAATGTTCCATAGTGAACGAGAGGAACTATTTGGTTGTGTGAGATTTTATTATATGACTAAAATCTTGTTCATCATAATGTAAATAAATATAATAGTATTATTATTAACCCTGTAGACTCTCCTGTGACATATAGGGCCACAGCCTCACTACACTAGGTATTGCTGTTATTTCCTTTTCAAGTAGATTTTCATGAGGGGGAGTCATGTTAACTCTATAGACTCCCTTATGGAGTATAGCACCACAGCCTCATTACACTAGGTGTTGCTGTTGTGGAATATATAATACTATAGATCAATGTTTCTCAACCTTTTTAACCTTGTGTAATTTTTTAAATAGTTTTCATGTCTCAGGGGAAACCGTATATAAAACTTATAATATTTCATTATTAATATCTACCTCATTCATATTTTTATTGTAGTTCATATGGTAAGCATATTTTTTCAGATAACTGACTTAAGAAAAAAAAATTTATTGGCAATGCAAAAAAATATAAAATCATATTGCTCGTTCGAGACCTCACAGCAAGGTTTTTATTCACAAAATAAATCTGTAAACACACAAAAAGTAAATATTAATAACCAATATCATTATAATTTATTATAATAACCAAGGATTTTTCAACAATGGGCGATACGTGTATAGTAAAATTATGAATATAAAATTAAACAAAAATTTCTCAAATATAACATTAACCTATTTATCACTTTCTTACAGAACCCCTAGCAACCTTTTGTGGGGTAACACTGGTTGAGAAACACTGATATAGATAATTTTTTTTTTTTTTTTTTTTTTTTTCCAATATATATTGTCATAGATTGTAAGAAAGAGATAAACAGAAACAAGTTATTTTAAAGTTATTTAGTGATGGAAACAAAATGTTGGAAAAAGCAAAAAATTTTAGACAACTTCTAAGAAGAATTAAAAAAAATAAAAAAATAAAAACTTTGTAAACAGAAAGATGCAGAATATTAAGGATATTGGCTGAAAACATGAAAGCAACCAAACTACCACATTTAAGTAAACATCACAAAGAGAAACACCTCGAGTTGAACAAGGAATTACATGAAAAGTGATTTTCAAACACTAACTTTCAGTGATGAATGTAGAGCTACATTGGACGGAGAGAAGCTATAAGTGTTGTCTGAAAAATTTACAATCATCAGTTGGTTAATACCAATTTTGTTGTAAAAAATTTGACTTGATTAATAAAATCTGATGTCATGTCTTAGCATGATTGTGTGTTTTGCAGAGAAGTATTATTTACCAAGTTAGTTTTACTGACCATTTCTACTGGAATGATTTTATTTAAAAGCAAAAGAAATTAAGATGAAATAATTATAATTCAAAAATTATGAATTACCATCTGTACCCATGAAAATTTGGTTTCCTATTTTAATTTTCTGATGAGTCATAATTCTTAAATTCATGATTGAATATGCTCTTTGTAAGTTTTACAACTATAAAATACCTGTGGAAATTTCCCCATTACATTGTTTAATATTTGAGCTTAACAACTTTAACAAATATTTCAGCAACAAATATAATGCATGTCATTATTTAAAGAAGGTACAAATGATAAGATTAAAAATTGACAAGGTTTTCCATTTCACTGAAGCAGATGTTAAATGTATGAGAGCATTATTGCCTTTTCTTTCCTTCACTAATCAAACAGCATCTCTGATCTTTTTCCTTCTGCCTTTCCTCTCAATCAAAACGATACTCATCACAGGACTTCAACATATGTTAATGGAGTAAGGCTAGCTATAAGTAAACAAAAGGGTTAAGGATTTACTCTGCTGCTCCACCAAAAATGTGTGGGCAGGGGACAGGCAATCTATTATAGAGTGTAAGGCACATGCTAAATAATAGAACCCTGTCCCACTTATTTACACAAAGAGGTTTATTTAAAATTAAATTACAACCACATCCAAAATGTATAGGTATGAGCAGAACCCAAAATATCCATAACAAAAATTCTGAAGCAGGTATTTATGAAATAAACTGTCACAAATGTTCCTTACAATATAGTGGGAAATTTAAAACTTATTTATGAACACAAAAAGGATATTATACATAATTTATCAAAAGGATTAGTTATACATAGTAATAACTGCAATCACAACTTTGATCTAAAGAATGCCACACTTATTAAAAGAGAAAATAATTTATTAAGCAGAAAGTTCTTGAGTGTCACTATCAAATCTTGCCAAAATGTAAATGGATTTTTCTAAATATCTCTTCTGAAAAGATATAATCCTTTCCAAAACCAACATATATGGCCATAAAAAATTTTTAAATTAAAAGGAAATGGTTAACTCAAAACCTTTTATTATTTAAAATAAATAAATACATAAATAATTTATCAAATTAAGATAAAATAATAATTACATTAATAAAAAAGTAAATACATCTATATAAGCAAATAAGAAAAAAATTCAACAATATTAACATTTACTTTCATTTATTCAGCATTAAATTACATTACTTAACATCCTCCATAGTTTACCTTAAGAATATTTCTGAGCATTCTTAAATTTAAAATCCTAGCCATGTTTTTACTTCTATTTATAAAAAGATGTTGCAAAATAAAAAAAATCCTTACATTTGCCTTGATAAAGTCCATCAGAGGACACAATACCTTGGTAAAAAATAGTTTTAATTTTTGTTTTTATTCATAATGTCTTTTTACAGATAAGTTTGATTAAATAATATGGACAAGTTCAGTCTATAAATTTTTTAGTTTTCAAATTTCTGAATTAGGTTTTTTGTGTTATCAGTACATTTTCTGAAGTTCATATTCTTATTTTATATTATTTTCTTCTCAAGTACTTTCAAATGTTACTACATTTTTTTTCAAGGACTGTTTTGTGGCTATTTTTTTAACTCTGAAAGTACTCAGGAAGAAAATCTAAAATAAAAATAAGTATGAACTTTGGTAAATTTACCGATAACACAAACCACCTAATTCAGGAATTTGAAAAATTTAAAAAAATTGATAGACAGAACTTGTCCATATTATTTAACCAAACATGTTTGAGAGAATTATTGCTGCTGAAGCAAAAGAATTATTTGTGGAAGAGTATTTGGTTGAGTAGAATTTCACAGGTTTATTTCTGATGGGTACAGAAAGAATGAAATTGTGTCTATAGAAGCTTTCAGAAAATGTCAGTCAAAATTATCTGAAGAGAATGTAGAATTTTACAACGCATTTGCTTGTCTTCTCAGGTTGATTTGCATGCCTTTGTCTCATTTTAAAGGTACTTAAGTACATTTTAAAACTTGATTCTTCTTCTCTTGCAATATTTTTGAAATTAAAGAAATTTCCACCCATTCCATAGTCTATACTAATCCTTGTGATAAATGGACATGATTGGATTATATTGATCAGAATGTCCAACAGCAAAATTTTCCACATCATTTATTTATCCCCCTACTATTTTTTTCCTTCTGCATAAATTCCTTTATGAAAGGCAAGCCTCGATTTCTTTTCCCATCATCTATAGGTTAAATAGCAGAGTTAGGTCTCTAGC
This sequence comes from Acanthosepion esculentum, assembly GCA_964036315.1. NCBI lineage: Eukaryota > Metazoa > Mollusca > Cephalopoda > Sepiida > Sepiidae > Acanthosepion > Acanthosepion esculentum. The sequence continues at coordinate 6,803,101 of OZ038501.1, read as the reverse complement.
GGGAAATATCTGAAAATGATCACTCTAAATTGAAAATTGTGCATAAGGTAATGGGAAAACACTCCATTTTTCTATGGTAATTAACAGATTTGTATTATTAGATTGGTCACTAGGTCTTATCATTTTACTGTTGAAATTGCTAAATGTAACTAAGTTCTATTCTAATAGTTTCTTCCCTCGCACTTCTCGCCTGTGGAACTCTCTTCTTGCTTTCCTGTCAATCACATGCTACAAAAATTTAAATGCAACATCAATCATCATCTACTGTCTCCTTGAATCCTGTTCTTTTTATTGCCGTTTCCTCCCAGTAATGTTTTCTTCATTTCCTTCACTCTGTTGTCTTTCATCCTCAGTAACCATTTGTAGCTTTCTTGGCTTTATCACCTTGCTTGGGGTGAAATGATTTTTAATAAAGTAATAATAATAATAATAATAATAATTATAAAGAGGAGGAAATGGTGGCGTGCATGATTACTTACATACTGAAATGACATGACGGAGGGGGGTGCTTATATTTCAAAATTTTCTCTACATTTTTTTTCTTTCTTTTGACTAGGCAGTGCTTGTTGTCGATAGTCGAATGAATGTCACTGTTTTGATTTTCATGTTAAGTCACCATCTGATTTATTTAAAATCATTCTTTTTCCCTCCCCCTCTCAACAAATCACTCGTGTCATAATATCAGAATTGGATTAATAAATAATGAGGTAATTAATTGATTAGATAGTTGTTTACCTAGAAATTACCATGTGTAGAATCAAGTTTATAGATATTCAGATTTGTACAGAAATAGAAATTAAAATAGATTTCGTTAAAATATTTAGCGAATTCAGAATTTTTGTGATGAAAACCGTAATTTTTCAAAATTTTTGTTCGTATTTTATTTAAATTTTTCTCCTACAAGTAAAGTCCGACCTACCTCTATTCTATAGTCATTTCAACTGATAAAGATAATTCATTCGAAGAAAAGTTGTTCTTATCCAAAACTGGCATATACCAATATGAAGTTAAAAAAAAGAAAAATAATGTACTTTGGCTGCAGTTTTTGAATAATTTTTAAAAGGAAAAAATAAAATAAAAATTAACTGTGTGCGTGCCTTCTAAAGTCAAGACTGAATACTGTTTAATCTTATGTACATGACTTTATCATAATTTTTCTGAGTGCCTAGATGAGTATACCATTTATTTTATCTTGGGCTGTTTGAATTCTTGATAACTTCATTAGCCAGAAATCACAGATTTCTCACGTCCTCTGCTTTTTAAGGAAAGGGAAGAAGTTTAAACTTGTGTGAATTACATTTCAGATTATCATGTCTTAAGTTACACTCGCCATTATTCATGTGGTTGCTGTCGCCACGACCACCAATCAGAATTGAGTGCAACATGGATGATCCTTTTCAGAAACAAACAGGGACAAATGTTTGGTTTTTAAGTTAAAATTACAATGGCTGTACAGAAAATTAAAAACAAGAAAATTCATATATTTTCTGACAATCAACTAACTCATCTGGTACTGTCTAAGAACAAAGTTTTGCTAGACATATTGCATTTTGTCTGTTTTTCTATACTTGTTTGCTCTTGCGTACTTCTATGTAAGATTATGCCAGGAAAGTCATTTCTCTGCTGATTCCATGTTTCTTGGAAAAGCATATTTGCTTCCCTTTTTTCTCTTCCTCTTTTTTCTCTTCCTCTTTTTTCTTTTCCTCTTTTTCTCTTCCTCTTTTTCTCTTCCTCTTTTTCTCTTCCTCTTTTTCTCTTCCTCTTTTTCTCTTCCTCTTTGTCTCTTCCTCTTTGTCTCTTCCTCTTTGTCTCTTCCTCTTTGTCTCTTCCTCTTTGTCTCTTCCTCTTTGTCTCTTCCTCTTTGTCTCTTCCTCTTTTTCTCTTCCTCTTTTTCTCTTCCTCTTTTTCTCTTCCTCTTTTTCTCTTCCTCTTTTTCTCTTCCTCTTTTTCTCTTCCTCTTTTTCTCTTCCTCTTTTTCTCTTCCTCTTTTTCTCTTCCTCTTTTCCTCTTCCTCTTTTCCTCTTCCTCTTTTCCTCTTCCTCTTTTCCTCTTCCTCTTTTCCTCTTCCTCTTTTTTTCTTCTTTTTTTTCTTTTTGCTCCCTTTCCTCCCTTTTTCTCCTTTTCCTCCCTTTTTCTCCTTTTCCTCCCTTTTTCTCCCTTTCCTCCCTTTTTCTCCCTTTCCTCCCTTTTTCTCCCTTTCCTCCCTTTTTCTCCCTTTCCTCCCTTTTTCTCCCTTTCTTCCTCTTTTTTTTTTCTCCTTTTTTGTTCCCTTTCTCTTTTTTAACAAAGTAAACTGGTTGTTTTATATACAAATATTTTCTGTCTTTTACCCAAATTAAATTTCAGACAGGACAATCTCAATACTTACAAGTTACTTTTGGTACTGGGTTTTGTCATTTTATATTTTGTTGCTAATGGACTCTTATGAACTGACTTCATAATGTAGTAATGATGGATTTCCATATACAAATCAATAAACCTTGTAAATAATGGAATTTTGTTTTTAAATTTCAATGTATAGACTTGCTTCATAAATACAGACACTGGAACAATAAAAGTAATTTTTCTGAAATTAAGATTTAAAATAAATATGATTTCAAATAATTGCACATGATTCTTGAAATGAAAACTATAATCAAAGTAATACCCATCAAAAACAATGGAATGATTTATATGTACCTTGGGTGCAAGTTAGGGTGTTCTGCCAAAGGATCAGTGTAATATCTGTGTACTCTGTAAAAACTGTTTCACATACAGACATACAATAGGAGCCTCATCATGGAGTAATGGTTAACAACTATTTCAGTGACAAAATGTCAGAATTTTATTTTATTTCCGTAACCCTTCAAATAAATAATGAATATATGTTGAATCTGTTAACACATGTCCAAAACAATAAGGACCATGAAAAAGTCTGTATCGCAAATCCAAAAGACAGCAAAGACGAGTAGTATAGAAATAAGAAATCACAAGTCCAATGTCAAAAGTCCAAGAATCTAAATATTGGGTTGGTAACTAAGTTCCCACCATTTTTTTAAATTTAAATTTTTTTTTTTTTAAGGTTTATTAAAAAATAACAACTAATTAATCAACAATGTATTCTCTCTTGTTGTTTACAACTTTTTTCCAATGATCAACAAGATTTTCAATACTTTGTTGGTAGAAATCACCGCGTTTTGAATCGAAAAATTCATCTAACCAAGCTCTCATTCTGCATCAGTATTGAACAAATCTCCGCACATAGCATTTGAAAGAGATCAAGAGAGGTTAAAATCCGTTGGTGCCAAATTGGTAGTTGGTGCTACAGCAGATGTAGCAACACTTCCCAGCCATTCATTTGAATGGTCTCCTTGGTCATATTGGCGATATGAGGGCAGGCGTTGTCGTGCAGCAAAAGAACTCCATGCTGCCGATTAGGTCTTTTCTCTTGAATAGCCATGTTGAGGCATTCCATCTGTTGAGTTCAGCATTAAGCATTTGGTTCCGTTCAAGCAATTTGTAATGGATAATCCCTTCCCATTCCCACTATACGCATAACATCGTTTTATGCGGATGAAGATAATTTCACACACAGTGTTTACCAGGGATAAGCCATTCCTTGCACCGCTTCATATTGATGTAGACAGGCACCATTTTTCACCACCAGTAATGATTCAGTAAAGAAATCATTCTTTGTGTCTATGAGTCAAGTGGTTACGAGCAAGCAAACCAGCAGAGATTGTGGCTCATTGATTTTTGTTGGTGTCACTTAAAGCATGTGGAACCCATGCTCCGCACTTCTGAACCTTTCCCATCGAGTGAAAATGCTTCTCTATAGCAATGTGGGAGCATTCAACTTTCTCTGCCAGTTCCCTTGTCATTTGACAAGAATTTTCATGCAAAAGTTGGTTTAATCGCTCTTCTTCAAACTCAACTAAATGGCCAGAATGAGGTGTGTCTTTGAGGTCAAAATTTACATTTTTGAACTTGACATACCAATCATGAGTGGTTCTTTCAGCTATGGCATCCTTTCCATACACAGCACAAATGTCGCAAGCAGCTTTTGCAGCCTTAGAACCTTGATTAAAAGCAAAAAGGTGTCAAAAATGCTCATTTTTCTTCACTTGACATTCCATTTTAATGAACTGAAAATAAACAGAAATTAAGTTAATTTAACTTGAAAAAAAACAAAATAGATTACAAAATGATTCCAAAATAGAATTCTCGAAAAAAATAGATTCCAAAATTAAAAAAAAATGGCAGGAACTTAGTTGCCAACCCAATAATATAGGGTCAAAAAATCCAACTCGATGATCCTAATGCAGCAAACTCACTCTCGCTTACAAACCAAAAAATATGCTGTCCTCGTCAAGACACAGCTTTTATTGAGGGGTAAATTTTGGACTTGATCGTTGGGGAGGATGAAATAAAATTACCATATTTGAGTTCTGCTTAAGTCAATGATTATCTAGGATTTATTTTTTCATTTTTTTTTTTTATTTTTATTTTTTTATTTTTTTTTTGGCAAACCATGTATAGGACATGAACTCTTTTTTTGAGGTAGGTGATTTTCCCATTTGCCACATATGTAAAATAGTATATACGTTTAGTGTCTGGAGATCATTTCTATTTGTTGCACTAAATACTTTCAATCATTTCTTTTGTGTGTGTTTGTGTATTTTTGTTTATATAAGCAATAGGTAAAAGTGGTTTGCCTTCACTAAGGAAAATGCATGGTCAATGGTGATGAAGATGTGGTAAAGTATTGTTTTCTAGCTGAAATCTTGCTATATCCAATGGTGTTATTGTGCTCCCTGTATGTGTTGTAGTTCCTGTGGAAATAAATAGGAGGCGTTATTTTTGGAGTTCCCCTTGTATTATTCTATATCAGTAATATACCTTTATGATATGCCATCATGAGACTGTAGACTCTTTTTTATCACTTGTGAAAATATGTGGAAAAATAGGGTAAGCTTTAGCACAAAACACTAATATTGTTAGTGTACTCTCTGTATCTATTGTAGTTTTGTGGAAATAAATTTGAAGCATTACTTTCTAAGCATCTTTGTGGGTATGTATGTGTGCAAATATATAGTTATAGAGATCTGATGATCACTTTGGGTTTGCCAGACACCATTCAGTAACAATTTCTTTGTACACAATGTTTATATATATATATAAAATGTGTGTGTGTGTGTGTATGTATGCACATTTGTATGTGACAATTAAGAAAGCTAGAGAAAAAGGAAAAGAAGGTCAGTTAATGAAGGATGGTGATGGGAACAAAAGCAAACCATAGATCTGCTTGCTGTCTTGTGTCTTATTACTTTTTTGGCTATTTGTGTTGTTGGTTTTTTTTTTGGTTTTTTAAGTCAGTGAATTGTTACATGATATCTGTCCTCCTGTACGACAGTGAATGCTGGACAATCTCTTTGCAGATGAAGAAGAGACTTGAAACAATAGAAATGTTGTTCTAGAGAAGAATGCTGAGGATACTATGGACCGAACATGTTAACAAAGACAGTTTTAGGAAAAATGGAAATAAAAAGGAAACTTGTACTTCATATGAAGAGATAGTTGAAATTTCTAGAGTATATAATGAGGAAAGAGGGCTTGGAAAATCTGATATTAGCAGGACAGATTGAAAGCAAGAGGGAGAGAGTAAAACAAAACATAACCTACTCAGGGAGATTGATTAAATAAATGGGGAAAGCAGGTTTAGGAGAGAAAAAAAAGACAAAATTTATCAAGAGCTATGAAAGACAAGACTAAAGAATGCTATAAAATGTTGAGGACATTTATATTAACATTTAAAATAATTTATTCAGATATATAGGCTTGTTTTAATGAAATGGTTCTATGGACTATATCATTTGGATTTATTAAGAAATAAAAAATTCTTTTATTTATTTTTTGCATAATAAAATATATTATTAGCTGAAAATCACAGTATAATATATTGCTAATATAGCTATAAATATATCCTGAAAATTTTACAAACATCAATTGATTACTAGCAATTTTTGTTATACATTGACTTGCATAACATATATATATATTTTTATATATAACAAATATAGTATATAGATAAAATAGGTGGGAGAGTTAATGTTTCAGTTATTTGCAAGATCATCTCCAACAATTCACTAGAACTGATATCCTTAGTTAAATGCCCCACTATTGTGACATCTTGTAGCTCAATTTTTAGAAGGAAATGGGTGTTTGCTAAAGACTTTGTTAAATTGCCCACACCATGGTAGAAAATATACTGTTGACCTCATTAGTCAATGGGTTCAATTTCTATGATATATTTAGAAAATAGGATATTTTTATTTTATTTATTTTTTTTTTTTTTTTAATACAGAAATTCCATGTCTATCAAGTAAGAACTTTTAGGTAGAAGTGATTTAAGGGAGGAATGATGACCCAAATGAAGTTGAGGATTGTGTTTTTAAAGTTAACATAACCTGTATAATAACTGCTCAGCCCCCAAGCTTCTAAGTAACACCTTCCCCATAGAAAGGGTCAGGGCCAATTCCTGATGCCTAAGGCATCCCAGAGGGAAAATGCAAAAAGTCTTTCAGCAATTTCTTATACTATCCACATGTCCATATGTGACTTTGTAAAATCCAAACGTTATGGGAAGAGAGGAGTTCCTATTCTGAAATTTATTTCAGCTGCAAGAACACTTGGAAATTTTATCAGTTTTATAAAGAATAGTGTAGCAATGAAAGTAGTCATCCTGTTGAATGAAATGCTCACAGTTTGCATGTGTTCTTTGCAAGAAATATATTAAAAAGAATTTTTAGATCTTTGATAAATCTCAGTAGAATTTAGAATTTTTTATCTAACCAATCATCGGTATTTCATGTATGCATTTAGACACCTATATTTGAGTGCCAAGGAGTGCAATTTGATGCATGTGTGTGTTCATGTTCATATCTATTGGTTTTTGGGACTTGGATTTTGAGACATCCACTTACAGATAGAAAGATATAAATGAATGATATTTACATTGGTATCATTGTACGGATCCAAATATGCATTGGTATTTTACAAACAAGACTGTCAATTTAGTGTCTTTTGTTAAATTGCTGACTAATTTAAAATAAAAATGATTATCTCTATAAAACTGTAACTCCTTGATATCTATAGATCTGGAAAATATATTTTTTTCTCTCTTGAAATGTCAAAGATTTTACAAGTATGGAAATTTGAAATAGTCATATGGTTCTACAGAAAGATGTAGAGTATACCATGGACTGAACATGTAGAAAACAATGAAGTTCTAAAGAAGATGAAAGCATCAAGAGACAGTTGAAATTTCTAGGGCACTTAATGAGGAAAGAGGGCTTGGAAAATCTGATACTCACAGGACAGATTGAAGGCAAAAGAGACAGAGGCAAACAATGCCTAACCTACTTAGCTTGAGTAAATGGATAGTGGAACAAGGTTTAGGAGAAATAACAAAAAGACAATTTATTGAGCTACAGAGAACAAGAAATTTGTGGAGAGCCATGACCACCTATGTAGAAGAGATATAAGAGGTGTGTGGATGAAAGCACTTTGTTTATGTTTAGTGCCCCTTTAACTTCAACTAAGTTCTGACATTGTTACAAAAAACAAAAAAAAAGTTAAACTTGATGAGCCAGGTTAAAAACCCGTTCTCAAGATCTGTAGTCAAGAATCAATAAATATGTTTGTCATTAAGCTCACCTATAAAACACCGAAGCCCGTCTATGTTTGACAAGAGACACTCACTTTTGAGAAAGATATGACAGCATTAAAGTCTTATGATTCAAGTAAGCAAACGTAGATTGTTTAGTTTACCTAAGCCGAGAACAAGTCTATGTATACTTTTGTGAGAAAATGCAGGCTTATATTTTGTCAAATTTTTGGCATTGTACCTAAAGCCTAAAAAGGTCAGGGTTAGATCTCGCTTCCCCCACTTAAAAACAAACAACAAAAAAAATTCACAATTGTGGTAAAGAGAATACTAAAAAGCAAGTCTCTCAGAATTCAAACAGTGTTATTTGTACAGGAATACAGCCCCCCCACCCCCAGCTTCACAACTTCCTTCCTTCCTTCGATCATCCGGTAAATTTGTATTATTGACTTAAAAGAAAGAACAGGAAGGCCTAACACTTTGATGGTCACCTTGTCTTTGTTTGCTGACATTATTTGAATGGTAAATCTTAAAGGTTTGGACAAATCAGTGTCCGTATTGACTGACCCTCAAAACTTAAAAAGAAAATTGAAGACCACCTCAGAGGGCATAGAGCAAAACATTTTACAAGCATACTTGGCTAATAAAATAAATACAAGTGAAATAACAGATGGAGAGTCGAAATTTGGCAGGATTTTGTAAGAAACATCTCTTTCAGCTTTGTGTTTTTCTTCTCATCTCATTTCAATATAAACATGCAAAATCAGTCTCCGTCTTTTGTCCATATTGTCTCTCACTCTCTCTTCCTCCACCCTGACTTTTTTTAAGAAGCTAGCATCTATTTTAGGTTTATAATCACTATGTATATGACCAGAATATAAGCTTTTAGAAGTTTGAGTGTACAAACTTGAAATATGCCCTACATTCTTCAGGTTTCTAAGTGTATACCAATGTTTTTGTAAGAAAAATTATCAAGTTATTGCTGTAATGTAGGAAGAGTTATTGAATGTGGAATAACCAAAATGGAGTTTGGAAATGAAATGGTAATCTTTATAACATCAACAAAATACAATACTTGCCAAGTAGTGTGAAGTAGGTAAATCACTGCTAGTGGTGGACTACTTAGACAGCATATTACCCCCACTTACAATAGTGTTCAACGTATTTATGAGGATTGGGACATACCTATAATGTTCATAGTTACAGTATATAACAGGATAATGCCAATCAACTAATTTCCACCCCCACTTTTAACTGCTATCCTTCTGGTATCCAGTTAAAATGACAAATTACTTGACTATAATTATAAGCAGTAATTTTGGAAACTTTCGTTGAAATATATTGGAAAATTTCCAGGTTTTCATCTGAAATTAAGTAAATATAAACTTTAAGCCAAATGGTCACAATTCATGGAAAAAAAGAAAGCATCAGTTTAAATTGATGCTAGAAGAATATAAGTTTTATTATGATTGTTACAATTAATTTGAGTGCCTGCTTGAGTTGCCTAAATTATAGTTTAATTTCAGTTGTTGAATTTTCTCTATAAATAAAATATATAGTCTTGCTCATGAATATTTAAAATAAAATCTCTTGAATTGTAAATGCATTGATAACCAAAAGAGCTGACCACTTAAACCTTTTAGTGAAATTTCAGGTTAGAATGTTTTAGACCTTCTCTTTGCATCAATATCTATCATTTGGACTCAGTAAAAAAAAAAAAAAAAAAAAAAAATGAAAATCAAGCATCTAACTTCTGGTTTAGTAAAAGTTTAAATGGTCATGCCACGTCATTTTGGAACTATGGTTTTTATATCCTTTTGACTAGGGTTATCTAAATATGCCATCAGATTTTATATTTGAGGAAGTCAAAATTTTTCGATGACTGATTATGTAATAAATTGTCATGTGACAATGGACAAATTTCAGGAAGTACCTAAGTTTGTTCTTATACCCCCTTTATATAAGCTTTCATTCAAATATATTAATATTATAAATTTAGTATATTGTATCCTTCATAAAACTGAATCACCTGTAACCCATGGCATTTTTCAAAGAAAATCATATGTAGAGAAAGCACCCTTACATGGACTAATACAAGGGAGAGGTGTCAATTAAAGTGGGGGTCAGAAAATAATTTTGAAAGAGTTAAAAAGTATGAAAGTAATAGATGAGATAGTTTTCATATAGAGGAAAAGCAGAACCTTTCTAAAAAGAAATAAATATTCCCCAACCACTCAGCATCTGATGTAATAGTATACAATTATTTGAAAAGAAATACCTAGGGCAATGTCACCTTAGTCCTCTTCAAAGTGCCCCCTTCAGAACCTGACACTTAGCATTCCTTCTACTTTTCAAAACTCTCAACAACATTGAGATTACCAATCATTGTTTATCATTCACTTTAATCTCATCCATGTTCTCTCTCAGCAGTGAGATATCTGAGTCCCAAAAATAGGATGAAACACCTATCCGGTGCTTTCTGCATTCTGTTGAGGATTCTTCTAGACTTGATGAATTAAATATATATATATATATATATATATATATATATATATATATGGTGTATCAAGAATACTTTTACAAACTTTGGGGGCAGAGGTTACTGACACCGAAACAATGTAAAATGTTCATATAAACATATGTCCAAAAGGCCATTGCTGTACCTCAACACAGCAACTCGTAACGAATTATCAAAATGTCCACTTGCTTCAACACACACATGCACCCATTGCATCATTCCCTGGTGGACCTTTTCAAATACTTCCACACAGTGTCAAATAGTTTCATAGGCCCCCCCCCCCATGACACGTCGATGAAGTGTCTAGGCATTATTAATGTCTGCTGCATAAACCAATTGTTCTAGGTGGCCACACGGATAAAAATCCAAAGGGCTGAGGTTGAGGGGAACATGCTGGCCTACTTATCCATCTTTCAGGGTAGATATCAGCTAGTGCATCGCAAACAAGTTGAGTAAAATGTGCTCAAACCCCATCATGCGTAAACCATGTGTCTTCATATTAGCACGGGTACATCCTCTAGCAGGTCTGGAAGTGTGTTCAAAGTCAAGTCCCTGTAGACAGCTTAAGATGTGCTGGGAGAACATATGGACCAGACAGTCACCTACAATTCCAGCCCACACATTCATTTTAGACTGATGCTGGTGTCTAACCTGTATTGTACCATGGGGATTCCAATTTGCCCACAAATGTTGGTTGTGTAAATTTGTTATTCCATCTCTTCCAAGTGTTACCTCATCTGTAAACAAGACTGAAGAGACAAACAACAGATCAGTTGTTTGTGCAATAAACCATTGGACAAAGTTCTCCCGTGGTGAGTGATCAGAGGGTGAAAGACATTGCAAATGATACAGATACAGGAACTGCTCTTGAAGTATCTTCCATGCAGTACTATGAGATATACGACATGCTAGGGCCAGTTGACGTGTGCTGATACCTGCATCGTTTCTGACAGCCTTTAGAATGTGTTCTTTGGGGTCAGGCGTACGAGCGGATCTCGTTCTTCCTCGATCCATAGTTTGTGGTGCCACAGATCCTGTCTCAGCAACACGATGATAAACAGCAGCAAAGGTCGGATGACCTGGCTGTCTTCAATTTGGAAACACAATCTGATACAGCCATGCAGTATCGTATCAATTACCAATCGTGTGGCTGTATGTAAAAATCATATCTGCCTTCTCACAATATGAATATCCTGCCATTGTTAAACAAAACACTTCTTAGTTAACTCACTAACTACACATGTTAAATGCTGAAGACAGACTAGTTACACCTATACACAAATGACAAATGTAACCTCATTTACATGGCAACATAGTTCCATCTACTGTAAACTTTCTTTAAACCTAGTAACTGAAAAACAAAGGATTTGCAGACATGTTTATATGGACTTTTGTCATTGTTTTGGTATGTGGAACCCCACCCCCAAGCTTTGTAGAAGTGTTTTTGATACACCCTGTGTGTGTGTGTGTGTGTGTGTGTGTGTGTGTGTGTGTAAACAAATTTAACATTTCACTTCTATTTAATTTTTAATTTTTTTATAATTGTGATACACACATGGATACTGCTTGAGAGAAAATACACATGTGGTCTGCATAACCAATGAAAAACGAAGACTACAATAATAAATTTCTCTTCGCCTCCATATTTCATTTTCTAATGAAGCTTATATAAAAGCAAAACATGTTAAAGTTATAAATGTTTCCTATTTGTTCCTTATTCTAATCCATATTTGATCCCAATTCATATCTTTTTTCTATTTTTTTAAAATTTTTTTTGTTAAGAAGCCAGAAATTGTAGGTATTGATAAACCTGTGTGACATGACATTTTGCCAAACCCTTTTCCTGAGATAAAGAATCTGCCTCTACGTTCATTGTGAAAGCAACAGTTACACACTACACATACATACTCAGTGATATCTTACTACTGACTGAGTAGCTTTATGGCAGTGTCTGTTCATGCATACACAGTAAAATCTCCTCTGATGAGTTGTAGAGTCTGCACAACCAGTTCTATAGATCTTCAAAATGGCTGAATGCATTCTGAACATTTATTGATGAGGTACTCATCACCCAACTTAGTACATTACTTAAATCAGGATAACAAGATAAATATTTTATATCTGCCTATATTTCTGAGATGAGGTATTGTAACTATTTATACCGTTTGTAATTTTCATTGCCATATTCACAACATTTAGTCCGTTGACACTTTTTCAAGTGATATACATTGGAGTTTTGAACCAAACCTTTTATTTAGTTTATGGGGTAGATTGTCCTAATTCCACATGCCATGTCTTTTTGGGTATCTCTTTTTTGTGGCCAGGTATTGAACTCCTGACTCTTTGGTTCAAGTCAGTTTTTGGATTACTCAACCAATGCTTTTATCCACTAAGCTGAAATATTGTGAATATGGCAATAAAGATGGGGACAATAGTCCAATGTAACTAGTGTAAATAAATATTTTGTAGTTTTTAATATTTTTATTTTTTTTTTTTTTTCCTCCATGTCTCCTCAGTGTGTGAATAATCATGGTCCTTTAGATTCCTTTTCTTTATTTGTAAATTTCCATTTTTTTTCCTATGGAAAAATAATGGAGTGGTTTCATGTTGCCTTTTCCACAGTTTTTGAATTCAGTGTTGTTCTTTTCTTAAACTAGTTGTTCCCTGAGAGTATCCTGCTATTTAACCCAAAGGGAGTGAAAGGAATTGATGGATTCATGATTTTCCCATGGACATATTCATGTGAACTGAATGCAACAGGCTTGCATAGAATATAAATTTGACTCGCTGATTCCATTTGACTTGGAATCAATTAATAAAAGGCTTGAATTAATGTTGAAGATAGTGGAAGGTGAATTAGCTGATGGCAAAGTTAAGCGTAAAGTTTGGCTATAACCTAAAAGTCACAAAGAGATTTAACAAAATGACTATTCAGTTTTTAATTATTTGTAGTTAGTCATTTTAAATCAAATGAATTAACTAAATTGCTGTTAAGCCAGCACAATTTGTCATGACTTTTGGAATATTGTCTCTTTTCCTGACTTGCTGTATTCCTGTGTAGGATAACAAACTGATTTGTAAAAAGACTGCCAAAAAAAAAAATATTCAAAACTTGTAGCAGCTTCATGATTCTTGCAATCCTTCAAAAATGTTTTGTTAACTGGTAAATATATGGATTTGTATTTTTGATGATATTCAGTAACAATTTTTTTTCCCTTCAATATTATTATTTAACTTGTTGGATATAATACAAAAATGTGCTAAATTATCTTACATATGCTAACTTATGTCATTTAAGAGAATTTAAGATTTTTTTCCACTTTTTATTTTTATATATTTTTTTATTTGATCTGTCATTTTCAAAATGTTAAATTTTTTTAACAGTACTAGTATTTTTTATGTTAATGTAAATGTTAAAAATTTTAGTTTTTAATATAAAATAATATTTTCAATATAAATAATCAGTAACATTAAATGCTATTTCTCGATTAGGTAATCTTTGAATAAAAGTAAAAATAATGATAATACCAAATCATTCAGGTTTGTTTTTACAGTTTTTTATTAACATACCTGCAATTATTAAACATAGGAAAAATTTCTTTTGATGCTTATATTTAAACGAGTTTACATGGCAAAATATAGCAAGAAAGAAAACTAATAATCAGGGAAATAAGTGCAGAATTGTTCAGAACAATACAAAGCAAATTGACTCAAATACAAGTAACGAAGGAGAAAAAAAAGAATAAGAAAAAAAACTACATTAAAAATGAAGATATTAGTTCAAGTGAATTAATGGCAGGCAAAGATATATATTATCTCATAAATGTTGGTGTTTAGTCTACTTTATATCTATTTGTTTATCTTTATTCTTAAACCAGATTTAGATTTTTTTTCTTTTTCCTTTCAAGCAATTTAAAATGCATTTAACTTATATACGAGAAATAATTGTTATGCTTAGAATAAGACCAGTCTCTTTATTTTGTCTAAAGAGATTTTCTTTGTACTTTTTTTCTTCTTTAAATTTTCTGCTCAGATATAAAATTAATCTCTTTATGCAATCTATGATTCATTTAATGTCGAACGTAGTTATGTATGTCGGTATATAAATACATGAACGTTTGTTTCCTTCCTTTTAATAAAGAGGCAAAAAACACGACAAACATTACAAGTAGATATTAATGCAAAATCTTTTCTTTTTTTTTTTTTCTTATATATATATGAATTGGATAAATGAGCTATTAAACGCTTTTGAATATTCTAAATTGCTTTATCATTTATGTAATTATTGGATGTTTTCTTTCATATTTTTTTCTTTAAATCTAAATGACTTTTGGGTTTCCCGCGAATATCTTTTAAAGGCTGTTTAAGTAAATTAATTTGACAAATAAAAGAAAAACAATGAAATATTCTGACAAGGTGTGTTTGTGTGTATAATATAAATAACATAAGCATAACCTTCCCCCCACACCACCCACTAGTTCACTTCCAGCCATTTTGTATTCATATTAATTCTTAATACAAATAACAAAAAGAAAATCCTAACTATTAATTCCATTTTATTCATTGTTATTATTCCCTACAATAAAGGCTGATATTTCTGTGAAAAATTTTAATTGTTTTAATTTATGCAGAGAAGTTGTATTTTCTGCACAGGATAGGACTGCAATAGTGAGAATTGAACTCACAACTATCGTAATGGTCTCTCAGGATACACTGTTAATCATATCACCAAAACAAGGAAGCAGCACAAAAAAAGATTCTCAGCTTAATCTACTCAATAAGGTCTAGTCTAACTGATGCCATGACATTGGTTCTTACTTAGTAAAGCTTGTCTGCTTGATCTTACTTCTGAGTAGTGAGGTCAATCCTCACTGGGTGCCTCCATATAAAATTTTGATATTAAATAAACCAATAAGAGTTGACATCTGATAAAATTAATCAGACAACAATTGATTTGGGATAATGGTTAGCATGGCTAGTCTGGTTGACTATTATTACTGAGTAGTAAGTTCAATCCTAACTAGGTGCCCACATAATTCAATATTAAATAACCCAACAAGGCTAACTCAGCATGAAGTAATTGTTAGTGAGGCTAGTATGGTTGACCATTACTACTGAGTAATAAGTTTGATCCTCACTGGGTGCCTCATATGAAATTCAACATTTAAATATCCCAAGAAGAGTTGACATATCCTAAAACCATCCAACAAACAATTAGTATGGTTTAATGGCTAGCAAGGCTAATTTGTTTCACCATTACTACTAAGTTGTGAGTATGAACCTCACTAGGTGTCCCCATACAAAATTTAACATTAAATAATCCAAGTGCTGACATGTCAAAATCAACCAACCAAAATTTGGTTTGGTGTAGTGGTTAGTGAGTCTAATCTAGTTGACCATTATTACCGAGTATTAAGTTTGATCCTCACTGTGTGCCCTATCCAAAATTTAACCTTTGAAATCAACTACCCTAAATGAAATTAACTAGGAGTCAAGTAGTTTTTGAGACCAACTCTCTATCATGCACAGTCACAAGTATCCAACTTGACCATAGAAATTTAAAGTGTTGGAATGCTCAATTTTTTTATATGGATCTTCTTTATGGTCAAAAGAGAAAGAAGAAAATATTCAATTTGAGCTCTTTAGCTTCAGTTGGCAACCAGTTTAGGAAAAGGACAATTCTACATTCAAAACCTGAGGAGAGTCTTTTGGAAACCTTGTGGCATACTATATGTAACATTTCTCTGGATTTGGGTTATATGTGAATTGAACTAGCAATATTGGAATAATCATGAAGATGCCTTGCCACTTTCACAGATTCCACACTATAAAAGTCCTTCAAGTTTATTCTGCCACACATCAAAATAAAGGCTCAGCCAAAATCCAATCTGCTATATAAAATTAAAGTCTAAAACAGCCAGTTGTTACCATTTCAATAGGATTTTAAATCAGCTTTTTCATGCATTTAATTTCCAGCCATAATTTGCCAATTCTATAAGCAATTAACCACCCTATGGGAATGGAGTATTTTAACTCCACCATCACCACCTTCCAAATTAATTCCAAATAGGAGAGGAAAATATTAAGGTACTTAGAGTATGTTAAGTTTTTAATATTTAGACATTTTTCAAAAATTTTCTTTTTCTTTTATTTCATTTGTTCTCATATCTCTATGATATCCAATTTTGATTTAAAACCTGAAATTTACACATGCCTATGATGGTGCCCTGTGGATATAGATCTAAGAATACAGTAAATGACTAAAAGAACCTTATACATGAGATGACTAGTGGTCTGTTATTCTCTTTCCTCTTGGCTCATGGCTATTTCTTGTGGAACAATTTAAATATCAGAAGAGAATGCGTGGGGTGTGGAGGAGAGCAAAAAAAAAAAAAATCTATAATATATTATTTATTCCCATTCTTGGTGAATCTTGCTCCCTTTAGTCATAGCTAATTTTCTCAACTTGAAGTGTGTTGATTATGAACAATTAATGATCAAGATTTGATTTGATAATAAAAGTCGGAGATAATAAATCTATTTTTTATAGCCAGAAAGAAATAGTCCCCACAACAAAAAACTCTATGAAGTAAACTAAACATTTCTTTGCAGAGATTTTGTAATTATGACATTTTTTATGGAACTAAAAAAAATGCCAATTCACAACTGATTGAAATTCTCATGTTATTTAATATAACATTATTATGTGTGTGCACACATTATATATATATATATATATATATATATATATATATATATAATTGCCAGATGAGCATACATGATGAAAAAATGCCCCAAACTTAAAAACAAAGTTTTATCATCAGAATCTTTGTTATTATTAAGAGGAAAGAACAAAGGATTTTCTTATTAAATTATATTTTTTTATTTGTTTTAGAACATTCAAAATTTTGGTTAAAAATTTTCTTTTTCTTGCATCAGCAAGTGACTTGTTTTTATTGGTTTAGGTAGATGTCGCATGTTTCTTTTTTTTTTTTCTTTGTTGCATTAGTGCATATATATGTTTATTTATTTTTTTTTATTGTGTGTATGTCTAAATTATAGTGAGCATTTTGCGTATGTCTTGTAGTGTTTGTGTGTCAAATGGTATCAATAATAAATGTATGGTATGTGTGTATCTAATTTCTTGTGGGTTTACACAGTGACTGTTTAAGGATTCTGTGCACGTGTTTTAAATGTAGATGAAATTTTTTTAATTAGATTATTTTTGTTATTTAAGAAATGTTTGTGTGTATATTGAGAAACTGAGGCTGTGTATTGAAAATGGGTATATTTGTATGTGTTGGATAAATTTTGTGTTTTTATGCATATAGTGAGATTTTTGGCATTAGTTGAAAATGGGCATATTGGTGTCTTTTTCAGTTGCTTGGTGAGTATGATGAAATTTTGGAAGTAAATGTGTAAAATTGTTACATAGTTTGTAAATTATTAGAATGTACATTCTTTAAGTATAGGTTTTATGAACATCGGTGTAATGAAAAAGTGTATTTGGCGTTTCTTTACCATGTGTAGGTTATTTATTAATATTCCTTCTACATATTTTCTTCATAATGGTTTGTTAGTTTTTTATTAATGTGCCATTTTTTAAATCAAAGTTATTTCTATATGTTATAGAGGAGTTTAGTGAGTTATCCCAACAGAGATGACTTTTGTATTCATAGATACGGATTTTCAGTTTTCTAGATGTTTCACCTGCATAATCCTTAGGACATTTTAGGCATCCAATTTTATATATCTCAGATTCCAATGTGTGCTATTTTTTTGGCCAATCAAATCTTTATCTTAGAGGTAGTGCTTATAATTTTAGTGTCTGTTTTTTGTTTTTTGTTTTTTGTTTTTTATTGATAAAGAATTGGTAGAATTGTAAATTTAGTATTTTTGGTGACAATAATGCTTACTTTTTTTCATCTTATGAATTTTATATGCTCTTTTTCTCGCATACATAATGAAAAGATGGAAGTCGTGAATGAGTCTGAGAAATTTTTCAGTGTATTTTTCTTAATTTCAGTATTCCAAGCTACATATTCTGAGGACTGTAAGATAGAAACCCATGACTAAGCCTGTTTTTATTTTTTTGTTGGTTTTATGTAAACTCTAAAATTTAGTTTGCTTTTTTTATTTGGGAGTAATAGAATGTTGAAAGAGTTGGGTGTTGTTTATTTCTTCTTCGTACGTGAATTTGATAGTGAATTTAACATTATTATTTTTTTCTTTTTTATATTACGTAGGTTTACACTTTGGGGATATATTAGTAAAATGACATCTGTTTATCTGAGGTAAGTGGAGTTTTTAGGTAGGATCTGTTTAAATGGACCAAATTCTAAAAATTTTAAGAATATACATGCAAGAACACTGCTTTTGGGGGATCCCATTAGTAAACCAAATATTAAAAGGAAGCTCCTCTCAATAATGGAAAGAGTGATAACGGTGGACTCGAGATATTCGTTTCTCTGAAAAATTGTTTTAATAGCAAGATTTTATAAATTCCAACCAAAAGTAACACTGACTGCTTGGTCAATGAATGCTGAATTTTTAATTGTAATGACATGGTTAACATTGCCCTTATCATTTGTCCATCTTTTGTTTCGATTTCTTTTTAGTTTCCCAATTGCTTTATTGAATTTTTGAGTGATTTAATTTAGTGTTTGTTAGCTTTTTCATAACTTCTTAAAAGATGACAGCACTTTTCTAATTTTTCAATATATGTTACATAAAATCTCCTAGAGATAAAGAAAAATTATTTTGAAGTTGAGATTTACAAATTCTGAATATGAGACTTGATAAAAAATATCATACATAGAATTGAACAAGAATTCAATTACCCAGATTTTGCATTTGATTCTTTAAACCTGGGCAAAGTCACTAAAGAAAGATTACTTTTGAGGACCCCCATTAATACGTGCATTTATAGACATGCCACCTCCCCCACCCAACTCCTTATATTAAAAAAGAAATCAGATGAAAAACTATTTACCAATTCAAAAATTTCATCTTATAATTTCTTTCTTTTCTTGTGAAGCTTGGAAAACAAAATCTTTGAAATTAAGTATAGGGGATTGCGACTTATGATTACTGATAGTGAACGGTTCATAAGAAAGGAATGGAAAATATTGATCAATGACATTCCTCAGCTGCATGAAGCTAATTTGCATAAAATCAATTATAATTAGCTCGATTACAAGGAAAGGCAATCCTAATTTAACTATTCCACCTATTCTTTGAAATAAATACAATCTTAGTAAATGAATAAGTTCCACAAACTGATAATGTTGCACACACATTGTTGCTAATAATAGTCGTTTCTGTGCAAACAAGGGAAGAAAGACAAAAAAACATGACTAATAAATAACAGGGAATTTTACTGCATGCCATTCTTGTTGTTTCTCAGGACTTTTAATTAGTAATATATCTTCAATTATTTAGTCCTGGCTTAAAAATGGCCCAGATTCAGAAAAGCAACAAGCACATGTTTCTTGCCCATTCTCTTTTATCATTTACACCTTCACAGGTAATACTCACTATGCTATGGGCACAGAATTGATAAAGAAGAAATTCCACTAACTCCAGTTTTTTTCCCCCAGGAGGAAATTCCTTTAATTCAAGCTTCTTCCCTAGAACTGTTAATTTGTGGAACAGAATCCCAAGAGGACCCTTCCTTCATCACAACAATCTTAACCACAACAAGTCTAGGGTCAACCATTATCTATCCTACATATCCTTATAATTTGCATTTCTTACTTCTTCCACTTAAGCCATTACAACAACCTCATTCTGTAAATCTTTAACTTGAGTGGCTCTTACGCCTTCTATCAGGTCAACAGCAGTATAAAAAAAATAAAAAAAGATCCACTTAAATTGTAAGTATACTTTAGCTGTCTCCATACTTCATTAAAATTTATACTTTTTCAGTAAAACTTCAAAACCAGAGTTGCATAATAGGCCCTGTAATCATCGATATAAGTTAATAGTGGGGTCTGAAAATAGCATTCTATATTACAAAGCAAAGATTTTTGTATGTAGGCCTTCTAAGCATATTGACTGTGTGTGTGTGTGTGTGTGCATAAGTTGCTACACAAAAATTCAATAACAGTTTCCTTAAAGGCAGCTTGTTGAAGTTTCACTAGGTGGGTGATTGACCTCACACTCCATATGTTCTCTGAAGAAGGGCTGCTTTTCCTTCCCCTAGACCACGTTTCCATGTTAACAAGTCCTAGCTACTCGTACACAATTAATAACCGCATGCACATGTAAAAAAAAAAAAAAAAAGATTAAAAATAATGAACTTATTAATAATAAAAAGTAAAGGCCAACACTCAATGATATTAACTATAAACATGGCCACAATGTGCTGACTGTGTTTGGAAAGTAAAACAGCCCTATATATATATATATAAACAACCCATACATCCAGTTAAAAAGTAAAAATAAAATCATCCTTCATAACAGTTAAAAGTATAGCTGAAAATGCTTAGAATTACAGAACATTTAAACAGTTTCTACACACTCTGTGTCCAGAAAAGAAAACACTTGTTCGAACACAAGAAAAATTAAATAAAAAGCTTAATCGCAGTACCTTGTCTGTCATCTTTAATGAACCATGTATAAAATAGGGATTGCTGCCTAAATACACAATATTACATACATACATACATACATACATATATATATATATATATATATATATATATATATATATAATTTGTGTACATTTGGTGTTCCTTGGATTAAAATGACTTCAGAAAATTAATAATATTTTAGGTGTAGTCCCAGTTAAAAAATGGAAAAATCAGACTTCTCCTTGGTACCTTTAACTTTGTCCAGAACAGGGAAGTAATGTACCTTTGCTTAACCCTTTTGCTAAATCTGTCAACTTATCCTATTAATCGTCATAATTTCTCCCCTACCACTTGCTTCTGGTCTGTTTCATAAGCTGTCCAAAAACTGTCTTCTCAATACTACAGAATATTCCAAAAAAATGCACCTCCCTCTTTGTTTCCAATATTCATATTGCCTCCTTCCGTTAATGAAAAGTATTTAATCTAACATTGTTCAGTTAACACTTTTCTATTTCCTTTCTCCGGATAAGGAAGAAAAGATACTTTCTCTTCCATTTTTTTCTCTTCCTTTTTTTTTCTTCTTTTTCTTCTTTTTCTTTTCTTCTTTTTCTTTTCTTCCTCTTCAAATACATTAGGGTAAAATTTCTTTAAAGTTATGTATAATTTTATTTCAAAGAAATTTTGCCCTAGAATATTAATATTTAATTATAAGTATTTTAGGGCTAAATTTCTTTAAAATTATAATTTTATAGAAATCTTTCCTTAAGATATTAATAATTTTCTGAATTAATTTCAAACCAAGCAACACCAGATAGCCTTGCCATTACAAAATGTTTCTTTTTGGCGTTTGATTCTCAGTGGTTATTATTTTGGATGAGTTCAGAGTTGTTAATTTCTTGGCAACCTTTTCTACCGATAAGAGACACGAGATGCAATAGTAAAAGATCACAAAGATGATAGTAACTGCTTCTTATAGTTCAAAGGTTTGCATTATTGAAAAGTGGTGAATAATTATGGATTCTTTTAACAAAAGCCTTAGTAAATTTGACAAAAGGCAGCATTGTCTGTTCTCTTTTATGGCAGTTGGATTGCAAAACAATTGTGCTTGTTGTAAAGCTTTCCATGTATGTAACCTGTGTGAACTGCAATAGTAAGTCGTGCACAAAGGAACTAGAATCATTATTAGGCAGCTTATGTTTCAGCTGGCAGCTGGGGTGATGATGAATATATCATTAAAGGTCACTAGAAAACCTGTGAGGAAAATTAATTTCATACTGAGTTTCATTAAGGAAGAAGTACTCGGCAGAAGCAGAGCCCATCTCTTTAATTGTTTGAAACGAGCATGTCTACGTGATACGAACATCATTGACGGTTTTTACTTGCGCTGGGGAAGTAGCTCTTTCAAGAAGTCAGTCTGAGAACAGGCATTGTGGAAATAACGAGCAAGAATATTGGCCAAGATTGCGATTATTAAAATTATCTTCTTTTATTATAGCTGGAAGCTCAGCTTTGATTACATATACAATTTCATTTTTTTTTTTGTCTGTAATGGTTTACATTATGGGGGGAAAAAGTTTAAAAGTTAACATTTTGTTTGCAATGTGTGTTTTGGAATATATATATATATATATAAATTTCATTTTTAAGGTCACTTTGTGCAGTAAATAAGTTTAAACTTTGTTCTATTTAGAAAAATAATCAAATAATGGCATCTTTAAATATTTTGTTGAATTTCATTTTTGATTGTAAAATTTACACTTTTCTGGTAGGTAAAAATTAATTGTATGAAAATGAATTTGTCAATGATTTAAGTTGGTAATATTGATACTGTTTGCTTTCATGTTTACCATTATTAAATTAGATTTCTAAACCATTGGTATGTATTTTTAGTTAAAAAGCTGCATTTTCTTTTTCCTATTTTTTTTTTTTTTTTTTTTTTTTTTAAGGTGAAATTGAGCATCATGCTAATTATTTTCTTCTTGCTAATGAAATATAATTAAACATTGTATTGTTTATGATAATTTAATATCCTTTTACATTTTAGTGTTGTAATTTTTAAAATATCACTTAGAATACCTCCATTATTTATGTTTTAAAATTGTTTCATTCAAATCCTATTCAAAACATTTGACAGAAAATGAACAATATATTGTTTGTTAAATCAAATGTTGCTTGCTTAGAAGTATTCCCCCCCCCGATATACCCCCCCCATTAATTTTAAATTGTTTCATGGATAAAATGTTTTATTCACCTCCCCTTGAAAACATTAGTTAGAAAATAAACATAAACAATATATTTTTGTTTGTTAATCAAATGTTGTTTACATACAAGCTCATTTTTCAGATTGAAGAAAATGATTATAAGTTATTGTTTTCCAATTGATCGATACATGACGTGAATAAATATTGAGAAATTTAACAAAACTACTACCGCGTATGTTTTTCATATGTATTTTCGTTGTTTATATTTTCAAATTGTCTCAGTATAAAGTTTTATTCAAGTCCTCTTTAAAACATAAAATAAACAACATGTCCTTGTTTGTTGATCAAATATTGACTATATGAAAAGTATGTTTTTCAGTGGCACTTTCATCATTTACAGCCATATCCTCCGGGTGTCAGTTAAAACTGACACATTTTTTTACTTGCCTGAACTAAAATTCGAAGTGAAAACTTCACTGGAATATCTCTGAAAATTTCCAAGTTTCTATCTAATATCAGAAAAGTATGAATCGGGAAAGTGAATTGGTCATAATATATGAAAAAAACAATTAAAAAAAAGTTTAAACTGACACCAGGGGAATGTGGACTAAACATTTGATGGAGAAAGTTTTATTCATATCCTCTTCAAAGGATATTTTGTTGGTTAATCAAATATTGAGCATCTGAAAAGTAATTTTTTTCCGAGGTACTTTCATTATTTATACCTATATCTTAATTAATATATTTATGAATCTAGGAAGTGAAAACGCCAGATCTAAGAAAAGCAAAGTACAAGATAATTGGGTAAAAAAATTTGTATTGAAATAATGGTAAATTTATAAAGACAACAATGGGAAATGAATGCTCCATATTCTAAAACTAGTTTTATAAGTCGTTCATTGGTTCAGAGAGCTATTCTATTTCTTCATATAAAACGGACTGCACAGCATATAGAAAAGTGTTCCAAACTTCATCTTTGCTGATAAAATTCTGTTCATCAACGTAAGTTTCCTTCAAAATGGGCTACAAATTTTCAGATAAACAGACTGTCTATTTCATCAAATGAGTGTCTTTGAAACCCATTTTTATTCATAGAATTTTCTTTGGCAAATGTTTGGAACATTGCTGTGGATAAAAATAATCTTTCTGAAAATCTTCTTGAACCATTGTTCCATGCTTCAAAGAAAAAAAAAATTAATTTCCATAACCTGCATCTTATTATCTGGAACTTACTATGGGCCCACCACGTCACTACCTATAATCCCACTCTGGAGTTTTACACTACCTCAACTTTGTTGATATTTCAACCACTGAGGCCAATTTAATTGATCACAATTGATTTTCACCAGTTTTCATGTAACCTTTTGTCCCCGACCCTTTTGTTTTTTAAATGTGACCCAGTAATTGGTTTTATTTGTTTTGCCACTTAATTTTGAACCCAACACTGTGCTTTTTTGATGTTTGCTGTCACAAGGTCTGGAAATTCCATCACTTGAGAAAGAGATTTTTTATAACTTCTCCCTCAATATAGGATGTAGATCAATTAGACCTTCATCAGGCATGCATTGGAGTTGTTCTGGATTTTTAAACCTTTTCAGTTACTTGCTGATCATTTTTGCAAGTTCTACCATTGTTTTACCGTTTGGTTTGAACTTATTAAATATCTATCTTTATTCTTTATCTATCAGATCAACCTAAAATCCCATTCTAAAGCTTCAAACTCACAAATTTGCTATTAATTTGAGACTTAGAAATTGAGAACATTTCATATAAATGGTTAGTGTTTATTTCAGTTTCATCCTAACTGTGCCAATGGATATGTCAGTTATTCAACAAATAGACCTTCAGATTCCAATAAGTATTATGTATATCAATAGAGCATGAAGTGGATAAGGTGAGCTGTAGTGGATTAAGGACTTGACAAAATTTGCAATCTTCTTTTGAGAACATCAAGTCTTGTACACTCTAACTGTATAGTATGAGGCCCACTGCTTCAGTGCACTGTAATGGCTTGCATAGCAAGTAAGTTTTTCAGGGGATGGAATTGCTAGGCCTATGCCTGTTTTTGATTTCAGAGTTTACCTCCTTGTTGACTGATTGCCGACCAAGGCTGAAGAGTCCAGTCTGTTCTAGGATTTACCCCATAGCTGAGGGGAAGTGATGGATTCACATTTGGCTCACCAATTTTTTATTCCAAGCTGTATCCATTTAAAACAGCCACATATCCCTGAGTAAATTAGAAATAGATAAATGACTTCTTTTTCTTTTTATATCTGAATTCCCAAAAATCCTAATTCAAGAACGGGATAATATATAGACAATTGTTTTAGATCAGCAAAAAATTGATCATTGCAGAGAAATTTTCAACAAAATTTATTTTGTAAATTATGAATTAAATTAATTTTGTTTTATTTTTCTAATGTTATTTTAAAAAGAAATTCTTTTGCATCTTATATGCAAAAACCTTGAGAAAAGACAAAACAAAATGGAGTTACAGAAAAAATATCTTCTGTATGTCTCTAAAATGAACACTTTAAACAAATTTTCTTTGTTCAAGCTTTTATATCATTTCTTTTTTTTTAATTTTCTGCAGTTCTTCAAATTTTATTTTACACATATGTATAGTTGCTTCTTTCAACAAAAGAAAGTATTCATTTTAAAATTCTTTCTTACTGTATTTCAATGCATCTTTTCTCTTTCTGTCACACCATTGTTATTGGCTTTTTATTTTATTTTAAAAAATTTTTTAAAGAAGATTTCATACTGAAATTAACATTTTCAATGAATTATGTTTTCTCTTTCATATTCCTTTTTGTTTGTTTTTTTTTTTTTGCCTTACTTTTTGGTAAACTTATCAGGAAATGAGAAATCATAGTTTCTGGCATGTCACTGCTTCCTGCAAGAACTAGTTCCCTTGCCCAGAGTGATAACAGCTCATCAAATGCAAACTATAGATTTCAATAATAAAAAGATTTCATTTGTTGTGTTGGCAAAAAAATCCTTAGAAATTTTGTTTCATCTTTCTATTGATGGCAAATACTAGAAGAATGATGTAAATTCAAAAGAAAGGAAATTGCTTTGTCGGACAAGGTTTGAAATTATTCTTTTCACAAAAATGTCTTTTGTTTAAAAACAAAGATTTTAGTTCATTTCCTAATTCCAACAGAAATTGTTTTTTTTTTCTCCCTTGTCCTTGTACAGGTGCTTTGACATAGACTGCATCACTCGATCCTAAAAACAACTATACATAAAAAAAGAAGCAACAACAACAGCATTACAAAAAATGTCTACCTTGCATTTTTGCTTCTATTGAAATTCTACTCTGAAGGCTGGTCGTTAAAATTACAGTAAAATTCACTATTAGTAATCCAATATATCCTTTAAAAAGTAATTTCTCTAAAACTGAATCTTCAATGAAAAAAATTTCTCTAGAATCTTTAAAAAAAAGAAAAAAAATGGGGTTTCACTTAGATAGGATTGTACTGAAATTTGCTCAGATGTAAATAGCATTAACAAAATGAATGTTAAACAAAGGTAATGAACATTTGCAAGGCCTAAAAAAAGTGTTTAATAAATTATTCTATAATGTCTAATATCAAAATAAGGAATCAATTATAAACAGTAAAAACACACCTTAATTCAAATATAAGGTGTGCTAGCTATTTGATAACACACAGGCCATAAATGGAAGACAATGTAATTTATGCATAAGCACCAAATTTTAACATTCTCATTTCTTTTTGAGACAGCCAGAGAATTAAGATGACAAATTCCAATCTTATACAAGAAATGAAAAAGTACATGCTCAAGGCACCAGCAGTGACTCGGAGATAATCAGCTTCTTGAAAGTGCCCGGACAGAAAGAAACTACAATAACATGCTGCTGCTGCTGCTGCTAACAATAAAAAAAAGAATGAAGCTGAAATTTTTGCAACAAAATGAGGAAAGAAGGCTTGTAGAATTTAACCAGATATATGGCAAGATAACCAAAGAAACACAAGTAATCTAGTTGATGAATTTAAGTAAATAGAAGAAAAAGTATCACAAAGAGGAGTAATAAAGGGTCAAGCATTGCTGAGAAGAAGCTGTGGAGAACCATGATCACTCACATCCTTAAGAGATATGGCAGAGCTAAATAAACAAGGTGGCACTGAAAAGTTATCAGCCTAACTCATTTCCCAAAATCTGAACATATGAACAATCAGGTATTTTTTAACTCCTTTCTTAGCTCAAACTTTTAATCACCTCAAAGTAGATATTGTGTTAGTCCCATTGTACACAGTACAGAGTTAAATTAAGGGAAATTAATATAGAAAGACTTCAGTGTAGTTAGTCTACCTGTCTATTTTGAACATTAGTATTACATTAGTATTTATGTTAGTTCAAACACTGACCAATGAGAAATGTGCAACCACCTCATCCACCAAGCAAACTTCATTTTAGTATCCTGTTTCAACTTGTTATAAAATATATTTTATGGTCTTGAAGTAAGAGTCTCTTCACCTGGATAATAAATGTTAAAGTCTGTCATTCTTTGCAAGGATGTGGTTGATTTGGCTTTTTAAAAAGCCAAGAATTTAGAGAACAATGATCCATTTTAGCTTGGCAACTGTTTAATAATTTATTCATTCATTCATTTATTCAATTGGCACATTTTGTGCCACTGTGGTCACCATTCCCCTCCATCTCACAATTGTGGTTCATGGTGACACTCAAGGCAGAATAGTGCGATGGCTTGCTGGTTCCTTTTGCACCAGGGATGTTGAGGTTACCTCATCCCTCCTCTCAGAAGTTAAAGAGGCAAGACATACATGGCAGCAGGTCATTTGAATTCAGAGTCATCCTTCTCCTAGACTGGTGATGGTATATGAGGGCAATGCACTACCCAGACTACAACAGAAAGTTGTTATTGTTGACAGTTATACTCCAGGTTTACTCCGGGTTTTCTGTCTCAATTTACTTCCATAGCCTTTTCCGTATTTGGGACATGACCACAAAGCAGTGGAGGTTTAAAATCAAAGAATTTCCTTCCCCAACAGGGACTGCTTTCCTGGGCTGTCAAACTTCATCTACCTAAAGCAACTGGTTATTAATAATTTATTACACTCATTTATATTTCCGTAGAACATTTTATTGTTTTAGACTTTGCCTGATAAAAGGCTGCTCCTTTCTTTCTCGGTTTTCTATAAATGTACTGTATGGTATAAATAGACTCTCCATTTTCTTTCTTTTTTTCAAAAGATAAGCAAAAAGATATACCTCATAGATGTAGGCAGCTCAAACTGATAGTAAATTCTGTCTAAATTTCTGGGATGAGAAATTATTTAATTTACATGATTTACATTTGAACTAATATCCTCATCTTTGTTATTATCACATTTCAACTGTTCTGCTTCCAGCCTTCAGGAAATTTCAGATTGAACTGTTTATTTAATCTACAGGGGTAGAATGTTCTTATTTCCATGAATAGCAATATCCTGTCTTGTTTAGTTATTACTCGACCAGTTTCTACTAAGTCTAAGTCTTCAATACTAGGCCCAAGTATTGAACTTACAATTATTATATCACCAAATTCACAAACCAATGCTATAAAGTCATTTCAGTATGTAATTTTGTCTTTTGATTCTTTGTGCCACTGGAAAAATTTGTTTCCAAATCTATTTCTGATGAATCACGCTCTCAGACATATACAAAGACATACTTTCTCCTTTAATCAACAAGGAATGTGTCCAAAGAGAGTAAATTTGGTTTACTCTTGATGAATTTCTAAGTGCAGAAATTTGTTTCTTCCTCCTCATAATCAAATAGTTCCTAAATTTCAGTCTGAACAGGCAACATCTGTATCATGTCTGCATTAATTTAATGTCTAAATTGGTCAAATCCCCTGTAAGCTGACTGACAATGAAAAGCAAAAACTTACTGTATACTCTTTGGAAAATATTACATACCTTACTTTGAACATTTAACTTTTTTTAGTGCAAGTATTTCTTGAAAAACAACCCACTCCCATTTTAACCATGTACACATGTTGATGTACTAGTTTGCATTTCACTTTCCTGTTGTACAGTGTGGTCTGAAAGTATTGTCACCCATTACCAAAAAGTAATGAGAACAATAGAACAAGTAATATTGTAATATAAAACAATTTTTCTTCTAGTGTTCTCATTACCATTTTTTTTTTTTTAGAGGTGACAGAACTTTAGGACCACCGTGTGTGTGTGTGTGTGTGTGTGTAATATATATATATATATATATATATATATATATATACACACATAGATATATTGGTTGGTCCAAAACTTTTTCTTTTCTTTTTTTTTTAACTTCAGTTTTATTTTTTATTTTTATCATAACTCCCTTGTTCGAATATTCTCTGACAAGCTGAAGAAATAGTGTGGAGTCAGGATAAAGAAGTAACAGTCTGGGGTGGGGGGGTTATCAAGGGCAATAACAAATTTTGGTGCAGTAAGCTGACAGCCATATTTACATTTCCCCATTCCAAATCTACATATAGTATTGTTTGTTTACATGCAAGTAATAATCTCAATTAATTTAAAATCTTTATTATTATTATTAGTCTTTTCTTAATCTTATTGTTGATTTTTAATGTAACTTTGCTAAGCAAATACTCTACTAATCTGAATAAAAAAGTAACATAGTAGGTGCTCATTTCTCATGGATGATGCTCTAACCAATTTGGTCATGGAAGCCTGCAGCCATATTTCCACTTAACTACTCCAAATTTTCATATTATATTGTTTGTTTACTCTCTAGTAAGAGTCTTAAGTTATTTGTAGTCTTTTGACCAGTCTTTTCATTTTCTTGTTGACTTTAATCTTTCTTGTCAAATATTTTCCAACTGAGATGCCATTATGTATAAAATTCAAGCCTTTTTTGCTTAATTGGTTGAAATTTACTATTTAACTCTTCAAGGTTAATTATAAGCAAAAGATGTTAGAGACTTAATTTTAAATAATATTTAAATAGCATCAAGGCTGTATAAATGTACATTGACAAATGCATGCTTCCCTACTTGAGCCATATTCTGAAAATTGATTGCACATTGAAATGTTCCTTTAATAAAATGTTAACTGATGTTTAAAAAAATTTAAATTCCAGAATTTAATTTAGCACTAAAATATGTCTTTCCTCAATTATAAAAATGAAAAATATTTATATCAATATTCGAACATGTAAATCAAAATTATTTCTTGGAAAAAAAAAACAAAAACATATTTATCATGCATCTAGTCTTTTGGTTTCAATTAACAAACTGATTTAGCCACATAATTTGATATGAAATATTATGCTTCCGCATTTAATCCTGTTAAGAAGATATTTTATTACTAAAGATTATTTGATGTTAAAAATATTGAGTTTGGAAAATTAATTGATATTGGCAAGGTTACCCAGAAATGTCCAGTAGTTTCCAATCTTTGTTGAGAAATTATTTTTATTTTTCATATTGACTTATAGATCATTAAACTGATGGCAGCTGCTCATTGAGGTGCATAATCATAAACATTCAGCATATTCCTCTCCTTAGCTTACAACGGCTTTCAGCCAATGTCTTAATATACAGGGTAAGTCAAAAAGTAGCAGCCCGATTCTGAGAAGTCATGTTAATATTTGTCTTGCAGATTTTTATTTTTTTTAATTAATTCTTTTTCATTTTGTGTCATCAATGTCTTGATGAAAACTTTCTCACATGCCATGGACATATTGAGTAACCAGCACATTCTCCAGCCCTCATACCTCCTGATTTCTTCCTTTGAGGGCTCACGAAAGACCTTATCATGAAAAGCCTTACACCATTCAAAAATTTTACCTGCACCTTTAGCAATGGATCATATATAAGAGTTCTACTTGAGGTTGGGTGTGATTTCGAGGCCCAATATTCTCAAGGCATGATACCTCCTTGATAGGACATCCATTCATCATGACTGGCAGTAGTTCGGGGGTCTGATCATATATTTTATTTGTAAGTGCCATAAAAATTAAAGGATTTGATTTGATGAGAACATTTTCAAATTTCCTTCCATTAAATTTATCAGATCTGCCATCATGTCAGTTCCAGTTGGCATAAAAATGACTGCAAAAAACATTCCCCTCCCCAAATTTATAGACAAAGCATAGAGATGCATGCTGGGATTTCTTCTTACCCAATAAGATAGGTCACGTCTTGGCCTCATCTGCCATATTTCTGTTCTTTCTTGTCTTGAAGTCAGAACACTGCAACCGCTTGTCTGTATCCTTTTTGTGTTAGCACCATAGTTTGTGTAACTTTTTACCTCATCACTGTTGCTTTTCCTACTTTTGTCTTGCATAGATTGTTTTCTTAGCATTCATTTTGCCCTGTTTTTTTTTCTTCTTTTTGTTATTGTTTATTATAAACTTTGTCAATTCTGTTTGTTGGACATTTCTGCCAATTACATTTAACCATAGCCAATTACTGTGCACATTTCATCATCAGTCCTATGACCAAGTGTGGTCACTGAACACCTGACCAGTTCCCTTGACATATCTGAGTTAAAAGCTGGAGAGGTATTCACTCATGTGTCATATGTCTTTGGCTAGTAGACCTGGCAGAGCCCATCCTTCTTTAATTTAAACTATAGCTGATGTCCTCTAACTTGGTCATGGATATATGGTTATTGATTCCATTGGGAGAACACTCCACCTTGACCATCTTCTTAATTCTAAGAAGCCTTGTGTCCAATGATGCCATGTCGTCACCACACTGGCTGCATACATAGATATGGAGCCCAGTCTATTACACTGTACTAGATAGCCATTGACCTTCTGAGAAAGTTCATCCACTCAATAACAGGTATTTTTAATCCTGCTGGGTGTCTAACCACCACCATCACCAGAAAAGCTGGTGAGGGAACTGGCCTAGTCACTGATGGCTAGACCATGTGGCAAATAATCCTGGGTTACATGGTACCAGTGGCATTTGTACAGGGACCTATAAATGAGTCTCTTTTTCAAATCTGAATAAAATAATAGAGCTAAGAGATCTTCTTGATTTAAGAAAGAATTATTCTACATACAATTTCATCATTTCAACATAGCCAACACAAGAAGAATATTACATAATAAATCTATGAAATATATTTACTTAGTTTAGCAAAATTTTCTAACAAAGCTGATGAAGATTGAATTCAAAACAGAAGTAATGGTCTTCGAGATTAGTTTTTTTGAGTTATTGTTTGTGAATAAAATAAGTATAGTCACTCATTTAAAACAAGATTTTTATATTAACTCTGTGTTTCAGTAGCAAGCTTAGCTTTTAGCATTGCCAATATTCAAGCATGAAACTTGTTGTGGAGCAAGTAACCATGGTAATATGCAAAATAAAAAACAGAATTGACAAAGTTTGCAATAAACAATAACGAGAAGAAAAAAAAGAAAGGAACAGGTCAAAAACTAATATAAAGCAAGCAAACAATATAAGCAAAAATCAACGGTAATATGGCAAAAAGTTCACAAACTAAGAATTGGCATTGGCACATAAAAGAAAGTTTGAAGAAGTGAACGTAGTATTCTGACTTCAAGACAAGATGTTTTATTGGCTAGGAAAATATCCTAGCATGCACTTGTGTGCTTCTGCCTGTAAAAGGTGAGGGGAAAGTGTTTTGCAGTCATTCTTAGCAAGATTGAAATCAACACTTGTAAATAAAGAAAGGCATGTTTTTGATAAAGGATAGTAACTTGTACACAAAGTGTGATGCGCACTTAAGACGAAATATCTAGTTTGGATGGAAAAGCTGAATTCTTTTAATTGAACCAAACTTAGTAGTATGAATACATTATTGCATTGAAATTAAAACTTGTTTTAAGTCTTAACAATAATGAAAATAATTAGGTTGAGACATAAGTAATTTCTATTTGGGGGAAACCAATTGTAATGACAACAGTATCATCCTAATTACTAATCATATATCATAGTTAAGAATAAATTTGGACTACACTAACATACCTTAGTTTTCGCATGATAATCACAGCATAGACAATAGATTAAAGGAAAAATATTGTTCTCGTCCATAAGAACATAAGAATGCATACAGCAAGAATCACACAGGAATCCATTTTGGAACTGAATTGGTCTGTTCTACCCCATCTGTTATATTCACCA
This sequence comes from Acanthosepion esculentum, assembly GCA_964036315.1. Taxonomy (NCBI): domain Eukaryota; kingdom Metazoa; phylum Mollusca; class Cephalopoda; order Sepiida; family Sepiidae; genus Acanthosepion; species Acanthosepion esculentum. The sequence continues at coordinate 6,770,025 of OZ038501.1, read as the reverse complement.
GACCTTAGATCGACTGATAATTACCTTTTCGTTTGCTGCAAAATGCTTGATGGGGAAAACTTTCTCTAATGAAAACCGGATCCCAAAATTTGTTGAAAATATTTTCACATCAAAACCTGCAGAATTTTACTCAAAAAAATATCAAAGAGCTGCCTGATAATTGGCAATAAGTCATTGCAAATAATAGTGAATATATAATTGAATAAAATATACTTCATTTTTTGAAGACTAAAAATTGATAAACAAAAACGGAAATTATTTATGACTCAATTAATATTTTGTTTTCTTTGTTTTAATATTTTCTTTCCTTCAAGCAGATTCGATTGTGTTTAATGAAAGGCCAAGTTATGAATCCACATGCACTGCCATCTTTTTTTTTTTTTTTTTGCTACAGTTATTGCTATAAATTACTATACATGACATTTTATGCTTTATTTTGAGAAATAAAATAAAATTTATTAATACCTCCATTTCTACTTTAGATATTTGAACTCTTACATAATGCTATCTATTTTTTGTTTTGTTTGAGTTGCTATTAAAATTGCTATAAAAGCCGACTTAAGCTTCCCCTTCCTCCAATGTCCTGTGTCTCTTCAGGGCGTGGGCAGTCATAGTTCTCAGCAACTTACAATATTTAAGAAAACACTGGAATAATCTTTAAGGAAAGAATCTGAAGACATTAAGCAATCCTTATGCCAAACTCATATTAATAAGGTTCGTCTTTCGTCATCCCTCCCAATCTCCATTCTGTCACCCATTTACACAAGCTTAGTAGGTTGGCTACTCACTGCTTTCCTCCATCCCTCTTGCCTTTAATATGTTCTGTGAGTGTTAAAATTTCCAAGCTCCCTTTCCTCATTGTCTACAAATTTCAATTGCCTGTTACTAAGTACCCTTTTTGTTCCTATTATCCCTAAAACTTGCTCATTACTCACATGCTCAGTGCACAGTATACTCGGCATCCTTCTGTTGAACACCATTTCTATTGCCTCAGATTTATTAAATTATGCCTGTAGAGTGTGTAGGCATGGTCAAATGCAAAATAAAGAACAGAACTGTCCAGCAAACAGAATTAAAGTTTGCAAGAAAAAGGAACAGGGCAAAAATACAATAGTAACAAGTTAGCAAGTAAACAATATATGCAAGACGAATTTAACAGTAAGAAGGCAAAAGGTACACAAACTAAGATTTGGCGTAGATGCACAAAAGCAAGTTCGAACAAGCAAACGTAGCATTCTGTCTTCTAGACAAGGCAGATCTGCAAACTGCAAACCAGCCTATTTTATTGGTTAAGAAAAATGTCCCAACATGCATTTGTGTACTTCTGACTATAAAAGGGGAGATGCAAGTGCTCTGCAGTCATTCCTATTGGACTGAAATCAACAATGCTTAAGGGTGAACTCAACATTTAGTGTTTTTTTCTCTCTCTCTCTCTCCTCTCCATATTTCCATGTTATGCATTTGTGTGTCTTGTTTATTTCTATAATAAAAAACAAAAAAATCTGTACAGATAAATATTGAAATAAAAAATATAACTGATATTTTGACACATAAGTCTTGTGGCAGTTAAAAAGAATTTACAAGTAAAACTGTTCGTGTATATTTGTAAACATTTGATATATAACTCATTTGTTCAATTTTGTGATGCATGTAAAAATAATTGTTTCAAATTGATCTGCGATTAAAGATAAAAATATTTCTGCAGTCGTATTTATTTACTGCAAATAACTTTACCTGTCATGTGTACAAATATAAGGGGAGGTACTGAAGAGTTCTTGACCTTTGTCACCCCCCAGAAAACATCAGCACCCACTCATTTATATATCTATAACATATATATATAGGCAGTAAAAATTAACTTAAGCAAATTTTGTGAAATTCAACCAACAAGCTTGGCTATTTAAATTTTTAATTTATTTATCTATTTTTTAAATTATTTGTTGCACATTCTAATCAAACTGCTTAAACTGTCCAAAGTTTTCTTTTTTTATTATTCAAGGTACTTTAAAACATCTTGATCTAATAAATGTGATCAAAATGATAGACAAAAGTTTTTGTTTTTTCTATTATTTCTAATTTAAATTCAGAACATAACATTCCACAAAATGCCAGGGTGTAGCTAACAAAAGTTTTGTTTATGATATTGATAACATTTAGTTCTTGATAATGACCAAGATGGTTGAAAGCACTTGATCAAGAATACAAACTTTGGACAGTTTGCAACAAATTTGAAAAGTGGAAAAATACAGTATAAAAAAAAAAAAAAAAAAAAATTAAACAAACAGACCATGTCAATTTAATGAAACTTCTTTTGATATATATATATATATATATATATATATAGTGTGTGTGTATGTATATGTACATACACCATTTCTTTCATTTTTTTAAATATTATCTTTCAGACATTATCAACCAAATTGTATTTATTTCCGTTTTTTCAGTCACTGTTGAAAAATATAAATTGTAAAACACAAAGGAAATATTAATTCAATTACAATAAATAATTGGGTTGTGGAAGTAGTTTGTTTCATAATAAGAAAATGACTAATCTACCTTAATTTCATTACCTTATGCTAATTGCTTTACCCTTAAATTTTAATTAACATTGATAAACCTGGCAAAAATATTATTTAAAAATGAAAGAAAATAAAAATGTATAAATATTTCTAGTTAAGGAGCTGAAAGTAATTAACACTTGGTTCTTTTTTTTTTTTTTTTTTTTTAAATTGTTCATGGGAGTGAGTGGGGTAAATTAATTTGTTTTTGCACCCCCTTTTTGTTGCAATCTACTCGATCTTTATAGTATTTTGGGAAAGAAAAATTAGTTCTTTATATGAAACTATTCAACCATTGTGCAGCAAAGAATCACCAAAGATTACGGCTCATCTAGCACTATTGATTGTGATTTAAGTGAAAAATCTTTACCTCTAGGTCCATATTTCATTTTAGATGATCGGCAAAGATAGGCCAGTAAAGTGAAATGCAAAAGCTAAAAACATTTAGAAAAATCTTGAGAAACTGTGTGGATTTGAGTAGACAATCCTAAACAAATAATATTTATGGTGGAATGCATAATACAATAAAGAAATTTAAATAGAGGGGAAAATATTTCAATTGCATGAATTGATTGCAATTTGAATTAGCAGTAATAATTAAGTTAGTACGTAAGATTCAACGTTGATAATCGATATTTATATCATTTCAAAGCTGCTTGGTTGCAACACTTGACCATGTTTTTAATTTTTCTTCTTTCAGTGCTTGGTGCTAATTATTTTGGCTTAATTTATTTAGTTTCCTATTTATTTGTAGTCTTTTATTCTTTTCTTTTTAACTTAAAATTATTCCAGCAAGATATTCATATTTCCATTATTCTTTTAATCATTCTTTTATTTAGTACTAATTTTCTTTACTTTTCTTATTTTTTTTATTGTATCCTGTGCCAAAGTTCTGACCAAAGATTATTGATAGGAATTGGGTATGGCAGCCAAAACCAACAAGACACCTAGATATCAAAAATTATCTTTTGAGAGAGTTCAGAGTTGAAAAATAAGGCTTAACGTTTTGTGTAAAATCTAGATTTTTTGATCATAAATTTTCAGATAAGAAAAGAATCATGTGATTCTAAAAGATATTTATATTCTTTTAAATCTCAGGGACTCTTGGCTGAGCTCTGTGGTTACTCATCACACAAAGAATTATAAGGTTCCTTGTTCAGTACTTAAAATAAATATATAATTTCTGCTGTGTTTCACTTGGAAATGAAATGATATGACACTGTATATTTTTGAACAACAACACATGTAAGGGTTATTTGTCAAAAAAACAATTTTTTTCTTGGTCAAATCTGCCTTTGACATTATCTTTTTCATTGAACAACGGAAAAGATCTAGATCAAAGAAATTCTCTCTCTCTCTTTTATCCATCTACTTTAAATAAATTGTTAAAATTTAATATGAATTTTGGGGCCAGATTTTTATTTCTTGAAATGCAGTTTAATTTATTTATTTTATTATTGTAATTATTCTGGAAAGCGTGATAACAGCTACTAGACTTAAGAAATCTATTTGCCTAAAAAATTGTTTTAACAGGAAGATTTTATGAATTTCAACCAAAAGTAGCACTGGCTACTCAGTCAATGGACACTAAATGTTTCATTATAAGGAAACAGGTAATGTTACCATTACCATTTTAAGAAGACCTGAATTAATGTTTTCAATATTCTTTTAATCATACTTTTTTTTTTTTAATGTCATTTTTTATTTTTATTTTTTATTTTTATTTATTTATTTATTTTTTTTAATAAATGTATCTTGTGCCAAAATCCTGACCAGAGATTATTGATTGGTATTTGCTTATGGAAGCAAAAAACTATCAAGATAGCAAAATAGTTCAGAGTTCAAAAATAAGGCTTAATGTTTTGTGTGAAATCTAGATATTTTTTTCTTTTCTTTTCTTTTCTTTTCTTTTTTATATATTTATCATAAATTTCCAGATAAAAGAATCTGGCCTATATCTTGGGATATTTTTTTCTGGTGCAAAGTTTGTCTGTCTTGTGAAATAATTAACTATGGTTAAGTATAATCGACAAAAATTCTCAACTTGGTATCTATTTTGATGACACAACTATGTACTTCTGTATTAACAGTAAGCCTGACCAAATTCAATAAGATCAAATTGGTAGCTGATCTCAAAAGTGACCTAAATTCTGTTGTTAACTGGGGCAAGGAATGACTTGTTAATTTTAATGCCTGCAAAACAAAATTGCTCTATATTAATAATCTGAGAGACCCCTTTCTGCCTTCCATCAGCATGGCTTATAGTCTGACCTCCAGGAGAGTAACTTATTGAGCCTTCTTGGGCTAACATTCTCTGCTGATTCGAAGTGGAAAGATTATATGGAATCAATTGCTAGGTCTGCTGCTAGGAAAATTTGGTTCACTGTGATGTTCCAGACAATTTTTCTTGCCAGAATCTAATTTGCATATTTATAAATCTATGCTTTGAATATTGAAGCCACATCTGGTCTGGTGCTCCTGCTATATATTTAAAGACTCTTGATAAAATTCAAAGAAGAATCTGCAATGTTATTGGTCCTGATCTGGTGTCTGGCTTCAGTTGCTTTCCCACTACTGTAATGTAGTTTCCATGTGCCTCTGCTATAAAGACTTTCATGGTAATTGTTCTGATGAACTTTCCTGTATGGTACCTAGATTTTATGAATTTAAGTGTAGTACTAGATTGGTGGCAAGGTCTCATCATTTTACAGTTGAATTGACAAGATGTAACTGTAAGTTATTTGCTAACAGTTTCTTTTCTTGCACTTGCCTGTGGAATTCTCTTCCAGCTTCTTGCTTCCCAATTAACTTTGATCTTCAAAGATTTTAATGCAATGTCAATTGTTATCTACTGTCTTTTTGAGTTCTCTTCTGTTATTGTTCTCACTCCTTAATAATGTTTTTCTTATTTTTTCACACTCAGTAATCCCTTGTCTTCATGACTTCATTGCCTTGTTTGGAGTGAAATGAAAAAGAAAAAAGAAAAAAAGAAATGGAAATAATACTAAGCAAACAAAAAAAAAATATAATGCAACTAAAAAAACAAAGCAACGGTAATAAAGCTCTAAGTTCATATGCAAAAAGGGATACAGTCAAATGATTTTAACATTCTGACTTCAAGACAAGAATGAACAAAAATGTGGGCATGAGACCAGGAATTGTGGATTTTCATTGGTTAAGAAAAAATTCCAGCATCCATCTGTAGGATGTGTCTATAAATTTGGGCAGTCATTCCCAATTGTCTGTAACCAACAAATCTCTTAGCTGTGTGTTGCAACATGGAATTTTTATTTATTTTTATTGTGTGAGAAAATGTGCTCTAACTTGGATAACTATTATTTGAATATATTGCTGCTGAACTTGGGATTCATAGACTTAATTTACTATTACTGGAATTAATATGACTATTAATACCAATATATTAGCACTTCAATCCATATGACTATTAATTCACTTGTATTCTAATCCATACAAATAATGGACGCTCAGAAAGTAATGTCTAATTTATTTCCATAGAAACTAGAACAGACAGAGCACAATGACACACACACACACATAGCAAGTGTTTAACTACAAGGCGCTATTTTTCCAATCATCCCCACCAACTATTACTATTAATAATGAAGAAAATCCTGCAGGCTATGTTTATAAGAATTTGCACTTGTTAAGTTGACTGATTAACTGTGCTCATATCCACTGTTTGGTCTCTGTAAATGTTCAGTAAGCATCAATAAATGTCAGTGGGTACAATTCTTTCTGCATTTTCTCTAAAATTTGCTAATTGCTCACATGCTCAGTCATAAGTTAATTATAACTGACAGTGCTTCATCTAAAAAATATAAAAACTTCTTAGTAAATGTAGTAGTAAGCGAAATAAGATGAAAGAAATAAGACAATAACTGACAATGTTTCATTTAAGAAATTCACATACACTCAATTTATATTCTTCATAAAATACATTTTTCTTTTTTGAATTACATTTAGAGCCTACAGTCATATATTAAGTATATATATTTATATTTTTAAAAATGACCAGGAAGCTGAGTCTAAGATTTCATTGCAAGTCTCTTCAGGACAGTGCTGCTTGTATGATTTAGATGTTTATCAAGAAATGATGAATGCCATGTCAAGATGCTACAGTCAGATTTGCTAATTTATCCAGCCGTTCTTGATATACATAATGTATATCCATAAATTAAAATACAGGTTGCCATCAAATAATTATACTTAGTTGTGAAAAGCTTTTTGTTTGTTTATCTTTTTGTTAATGTCAGTTGTTCTGTAAAGGATGAGTTCTCATTGCTTTTTTATTAGATTTGTTTTTAAATGAAGACCAAATTCTACAGATGCCTTTTGAATAGGCACATGCAGATTTTCTAAATACAGAAAGAGCATGAATAATGTGGCAGTTTCCTAAACCTAACTGTGGATGTCAATCTGGAAAGACTAGAAATAACGTGTTAGTTTTCTGACCCCCAACCATGGATATCTAACTGGAAAGAGGTGTGAAGAATGTGTCAGTTTCCTGACCTCCCACCCTAAAAACTATGGATATAAAACTAGAAAGGCAGTGTCTTGAATTTATAACTGCTGACCAAGCAAAGAGTGTTGCCCAAAGGTAACATGTATGAAGAATATATTACATGGGAAAGAACATTTCCTCCATGTTTGAAGATTTTTGTTGTGCAGCAAAAGAACCAGTTGATTTTCTTTTGCTTTTTCAATGTCTGCCATTCTGCTCATCCAATTTTGGTTATTGTCATCAAACAAGAAAAGTTTATCCAAATTTCAGTAATTTATAAAACAATCATTTTGATCGCATGTTAGAGAAGTTATGTTTTCCTTCAGTAGATTCTCAAAATTGGCTTGCATACAACTTTCTTTAAGATTTTCCAAATAAATCCATTTCTCAACATCAGTGACAGATTTGTGCAAAAGTAAGCTACAACTTTGCCTTTTTTTTTTTTTTTTTTTTTTTTTTTTTTGCATCTTAGAAATTAACTGATTTTTTTCTGGAGTTTCTAAATAACGAACTACAGCTGGCTCAGTGTGTATCTTCCTTTAAAAGATCTGCCAATTAGTTTTCAAGTTCTGACCGCCGTCCATTTTGGCCTTTGTCCTTAAACTCAAGATACCTGTGATTAAAGCCCAAACCATTTCAGACACCAGCATGCTCTTAACTGTATCGTTACTATAACCACTAGCGATCTATTTTCAGGTTTGCATAGCACTTTTCCCCTTGAGTAAACAGCATAGTTTTATATTCAACCATGATTTTCACCAAAATAAAAGTTTTCAGAAAACAATTCTTTGAGAACATGCACACAAAATCAATAAAGAGGAAATAAAATTCAGAAATACATTTCTTGGGATTTTTCTAGCATATTATGAAAGAGATTATACTTTGTGTTTGGTACAAGTTCAAATCAGATGACAAAGACGGAATTGCATCATTCCATTTGCACTTTGAAGTGAGAACAAATAAGTCAAATCTCTTGATTTGTTTCTTTGTTTTTACTACACTTAAAAATGGTAGCTGTATAGAATAATAAATAACTTGAGCTAGCTATCAGATCCATATGTATATAAGAATATTATTTTAAAATCTATCCTCTCAGAAAATTGTTGCAAGGAAGAAGAAACATTGGGATAAAAATAAGCAACTACAACAGTATGTTCATAACAAATTTCTCTCTCACATATATATATATATATATATATATATGAGCAACAATACCTCTTTCATACATATTTTATTAAAGACAACTGACAAGGTACTACGATTAAGCTTTTTATTCAACTTTTTCTGCATTTGTACAAGTATTTTCTTTTCTGACTATGAAGTGTGTAAAAACTCTCTAAATGTTCTATGTATCCAAGTGCTTTCAGCTATTCTATTATAAAAATTCCTTGATAATGACTAACTGAATAGCTACATTTTTATATAAATGTATCTATAGTGATGGGAATGTATTTAGAGATTTTTTTTCCAAATACAGTCAGCGTGTGTGTGTATTCATAGCTGATAATAATTAAGTGTTGGCTTTTCCTTTTTTATTATTAAGGCTTCCATTATGCTTAGCCATTTTTTTAAACATGTGGATGATTCTATTATTTTATTATAAGCATGTTGCAGATGGAGGTTGGTAGATTTCTGTGTGTGCTAAATGGGTCCTATTGAACTATGTATTTTACACACTTTATGTCCAGAAAAGAAAACTACTTCTATGAATGAAAGAATATTGGATAAAAAACTTAATCCCATTACCTTGTCAGTTGTCTTTAATATATAAAAATATTAATTGAAAAATTATCCTCTGAAAAGCAAAAACTGTTAAAGTATTTTGTCTTTAAGCTCAGTCTAATCATAAAATCACATATATCTGATGTTAGTATCATCATTTTTTCCTTTGTGTCTTTTAATCCAACCTTTTGATTACAAATAAAATTGTACTTCAACTAACCTTTCTTAGGTATTTTTCATATACATATAATTCTCTCCAAATAATTATCTGCTTCTTTTTCACTGTTTGCTTTTCTCAATGATGTTTTTAAAATATTTCATTGTTTTTCATTATAAAAATTAGATAATTAGAATTTGTTGCAGTTCTTGTGCTTACATATCACTAATTTTTTTTTTAGTTTAATCTAGCTAATCTTGTTGTGAATCACCTTCAAATATTACCTGCATCATTTTATTGTAGTCATTTGTTCTTGCCTATGCAATCATCAGTAAATCAGGCATAATCTACATGATTATTTTTTGTTCATTTCTCTCTTTATCTAATAAAATTCATCAGACTTTTCCTGAAAGATCTATAACGTATATGCTGCAAGATATAACCATTAAAAAAAATGTCTATATATTCTTTTTATTCATTTATTCTTGGCAAATTGTTGTGAAACAAAACTTTTAATTAAAAGCAGAAAAAATGTCTTTATCTAAGAATCAGTAGAGCAGACTTAAAGTATGAAATCTGATAGATGAAAAGATTAAACCTCAATATTTACATTGCTCGAGAGAATAAGAGTGAATATAAGTATAATTGCTTGATAAGAACTCGCCAAATAAATTCTTTTTTTTTCTTTCAACTCTCAAAGATATTTGACTTTAGTAAATATAGTGTGTTAATTTGGAACAGAATTGATATCATTAGGTACATTATCAAAATTTATATATAGTTATATCTAATTTAATTGTTTTTTTTTGGTGGGGGTGTTAATAACATACCAGCTTTAAATGAGATGAAGTCATTTATATATTAATGATTAGTAACTGGACTCAGAAATTCTACAGATGCTGACAGTTACGGTTATCCATTACTATACAAGCACAGATGTGAAGAGATGGGTACTGATCACTTAAACATCCCATGCTGCATCCCAAATGAATGAACTGATAGAAAACAGCATCCCTGCTTCCCCTCCTGAGGTCAATAGACAGAAGATGAAGAAGGCTATCCCAATGATATAGTTTTAAATTTGGATAGAGCATTATAGATATAAACAGTGTGGGCATAGAAATCAATACTGTATGGTGACTGCCAGATTCATACCTTTAAAAGATCAGATCATAGGAATGTATGCATACATAAACACACGGTATGTGTTATCTAATCTTTATAATCCATTGATCCAGGATTTTTCTGTGTTCTAGAAATGAGGCCTTGTGCTAAACCTGACTTTGTCTAAGAAGTAATTATATTATATATATATATATATAAAATTATATTATAATTATTATTATCTGCATCTTCAATAGATATAGAATTAAAATCCACCTCACTCTTATCTGGTAAAATAGTTAAAAGCTCTTCAACCTTCACAAATAGTAGCTAACTTGTGAATTTCCACTGATTTTGGCAGCTTTTGAATGCTTAAAATAAACATTAGAGATTATCTTAAATCATATCCTTGAGAAGCTACAAAAGAAATAGCACTATCTAAATAAATAAATGGCAAATTCCTCATGTCCATCCATGTGTCTGAGAGCGCCCTCTAACTTGAGCCACACTTGCTCTACATAGACATATTATACCTTTGTGAAATCAGGTTGATCCAGAGATTGAAAATCTGCCTTTCATCTGGTGCTTGAACATCCAGCATTGGGATTTGTGTCCAGATGAAAAGGGAATAGTTTAAAATTCAAATTTTAAAATAACTAAAAAAAAAATTAGTGATTTTAAAAGTTTTTAATTTATATTGAGTTTAAAGTAACACAAAAACTTTCAATTTATAAAATTTTGTTTTAAATTCAGTTTAAAATATCTCCAAAACTTTGTGAATTGAAGAAATTAATTTTATTTCTTCAAAACACCAAGGAATCAAAGTGAGAGGTTTCGTGACATAAGGTTTTGAAGTTCCACAGAGTTTGATTTGGCCTGAATTGGAATTTCAGTGAAAATCAGTATTTTGCCAGAATTGCACTTATAGCCCAAATCAGAGTTAAAGTGGGGTGTTGAAGTTTCATGGAGTGAACTGAAGAATTCAAAGTTATTTCTTCAAAATTATCATTGCCGTTTTCTAAGCTGCATCAGAGGTCCTTTAGTCTTAGACTGGAGGTCCAATTAGCCCTCTGCAAGAACTAGCTTAAAATTCTGCACAGAGTGCAGTTTTTTAGCTTGTCTTTTATAAATTCACTTAAGGTAAAATTTTGTCTTTGTGTCCTCATCTTGCATCAATAGAACAAAGTTTTTGCACTTCAAGTCTTTACTGACGTTTTCTAAGTCTTCTCAACACTTTGCAGGTTACTTGAAGCCAGAAGATATTTTTAGATAGTAAGAATTCTTTTGTGGAGATAATAATGGTTTAGTGATACAAGTCTTACTAATTAACCCATAGCAATGGAGGAGAAGAGGTGGAGTCATTACTTTCTCAAGGATATTTGCACATAAGTGAATTTAAAGAACCCAACAGAAACTGGAACTCGTTCTCCAATTATCAATTCCGAGCCATTATCCATTACACACCATCCACACATCCTAATATTCCCAAGTGGTCACCCATGTAGGTACTGACCAGGCTCCACTTGCTTAACTTCAGTGATCATATGGGAACCAGTGTTCTAATGTGATGTGACCGTTGATGATTAATATATGTTAATGCTGTTTTTCCCTTTACAGGTCAGCAAATATATTTATTAAATGTCTAGAAATTGTTGATTGATATGCTTGGCTATTTGGGTTGTAAAGTTGTGAAAGGAATGTGAAGAAGACATCTTACATTCTTCAATGAATTCTTTTAAATTATTGATGACATGGATTTAATTAAAGATTTTTGAGGCCATCTGTATTTTTGTTGAGAGTGGGACTGAATGAATGGAATATTTCTCCTTTTCTAAAAATAAAAAAAAATGAAGTAAATGGCTCTTTCAAATCTTAAATTTCTGATGCTTAATCAACTTGTGAAGATCCTTTTAAAGAATCCGTTCTGTAATTCAATGCCAATCATTTAAAGACAAACTTTTAAATGATATCCAAATGTCATTTTTCTAGACTTGATCTTTGACCATTCTAGTTGAGTATTTGTGCTCTGCCCCCCCCCCCCAACTTCTACAAATGAATACCTAATTAAATCTAATGTTGGACAATTTCCTTACTAATGAAGGAGAGACTTGAAAAAACAGATGTGTTTGTACCTGTAGAATTTTCTTTCGGTACAAGTTAAACTATTAGAATAGAACTTAAAATTACATTATTATTTCAACAGTAAAACAATGAAACCTATTTGATAATCTAGTAATATACTTAAATTCATGCAGTTTAAGTACCAAGTAGAAGATCTCATTAGAATAGCGGCCATGAGAATATTTATAGAAAAGACACAGGGAACCCACATCATTGCAGTGGGAAAGTAACTGAAGGCGAGAGGCCAGCTGGTGACTGATAACATTACAGATCCTTCTTTGGATTTTGGTGAGAATCTCAAGAGATATAGATATATATATATATATATATATATATATATATATATATATATATATATATCTTGAGATTCTCACCAAAACATATATATGGAGTACCAAACCAGATCTAACAGCAATATTCAATGCATGGACAAATGATAGATTTATAAATGTGCAAGATGGATTCTGACAAGAAAAATTATCTGGCATGAAACCCTGAACCAACTTTTGTAGCAGCAGACTTAGCAATGTCAAACCTGGTCAGTACCTAGATGGGTGACCACTTGGGAATACCAGTTCCTGTAAGCTTGTGTAATGGATGACAGCTTGGAATTGGAAATCGGACAGCTGTGTTCTACAGTCATAGATAGTCGTTATATTCATATTTATGTGCAACTACCCCCGGGAAATGTATGAATTTGCCTCTTCACTCCCAGCTATGAATTAATTAGTATCAATCGGTCAGTTATGTGCCATGCATAATACACGCTTAGGTGATCATGTATCTTTTGGTACATGACTGACGAGGCAGACTTTTTTCCTGCAGTAGGTTGCCATTTCTTTCTGCGATAGACCAGTTGCCATAGAACCCAGTCTGTCCTGCTATTTATCCATAGCTGGGGGGAGAAGAGAAGGATTTCCCAAGGGTATTAGTATGTGAGTGAGTAATGGATTTGACTGAAATTCGAACATGATGGCTCTCCATTTCCTCAATCCAGGCCATTATCCATTACTCCATCGTGCCTCCTCCTAATTAGTATCACAAAAACATTATTATCTCCCCCAAAATTACTATCTAAAAAAATATATATATATATTCTGACTTTAAATAACCTGCAAAGTGTTGATAACCCATAAAAAACAAATAAATCAATCAGTTGATCCACAGAACTACAATGATGGAAATTTCCTTTCTTTATATATAATGGGTTTGTGAAACCACAACCTGGGAATTCCATTTTAAGGAAAACAATGGAAATAAGATGAAACAAATGAGTTAAAAATTATTAATTGCCATTGTTTCATTAAAAAAAAAAGACTCCATAATATCACAAGGAAATAAGGCAAAAATAATAATTTCTTCATCTTTCATTGTTTTATTTATTTATTTTTTAAATTTAGGAAGAATACTATGACTGAAACATTATTTCAAAAACACAAACCTGAAAGATGGTTTATTTAGACTGGCTTTCCCAACACAATGAACTAGTTTCATGGTATATCAGTTTACTTCCAACCAAAATAAAAATTATATGAAATAAAGCTAGTCCCCACCATTTTCTCTTTTTTTTTTTCTTTTTTTCTTTTCTTTTTTTTTTTCTTTTTTCTTTTTTCTTTTCTTTTTTTCTTTTCTTTTTTCTTTTCTTTTTTTCTTTTCTTTTTTCTTTTCTTTTTTCTTTTCTTTTTTTCTTTTCTTTTTTCTTTTCTTTTTTTCTTTTCTTTTTTCTTTTCTTTTTTCTTTTTTTCTTTTCTTTTTCTTTTCTTTTTTCTTTTCTTTTTTCTTTTTTTCTTTTCTTTTTTCTTTTTTTTCTTTTCTTTCTTTTCTTTTTTCTTTTCTTTTTTTCTTTTTTTCTTTTCTTTTTTTCTTTTCTTTTTTTCTTTTCTTTTTTCTTTTCTTTTCTTTTTTCTTTTCTTTTTTCTTTTCTTTTTTTCTTTTCTTTTTTTTCTTTTTTTCTTTTCTTTTTTCTTTTTTTTATTTTCCTTTTTTCTTTTCTTTTTTTCTTTTCTTTTTTTCTTTTCTTTTTTTCTTTTCTTTTTTTCTTTTCTTTTTTTCTTTTCTTTTTTTCTTTTCTTTTTTTCTTTTCTTTTTTTCTTTTCTTTTTTTCTTTTCTTTTTTTCTTTTCTTTTTTTCTTTTCTTTTTTTCTTTTCTTTTTTTCTTTTCTTTTTTTCTTTTCTTTTTTTCTTTTCTTTTTTTCTTTTCTTTTTTTCTTTTCTTTTTTTCTTTTCTTTTTTTCTTTTCTTTTTTTCTTTTCTTTTTTTCTTTTCTTTTTTTCTTTTCTTTTTTATATATAACTGTTGGTCTTGTTTAGTTAAAATATATAGGGCATTGTCTCATCCCCTTGATTTCAAATTCCCTTCTCTATAGCAATCAGTCTTGTACTTGTTACCTTTTAAAGTCTACTTTACCAATATCATCATTCTTGAAGAGAATTTTGGTTTAAATTCTAACTGATGATTTTTTTTCTCTTTTTGATCCATCACTAGAAAGAACACTAACAGCACATCCTGTTTATACATGTTTGTTTCAATTAAAAAGAAAATCTTTTTTAATGTCTAATTCAATCTTTTCATAGGGTTTTCTTTTTGAATAACTTTAAAAATCAATATGTATTTCATTTATTTCTCTCATATGTAATCGCAAATTACATTGTTTTGAGAAATTTTAAATTAAATGAATTAGTCAATTTCTGTTGATGAATGTTGCTTGGTACAATTTATGAAATTTTAAAGTATAATAAAGGTTTTTATTTTGACATTTAAATTGGAATTATCGAATAAAAGCACTAGAAAATAAACTTAAGATGACTGGCTTAAGATTTTTATTTTTTATTTTTTGTTTCATTCATTTCTTGATTAAAGATAAAATATATTTCAGAATTTTTTAAATGAGAAATTATCATTATATAGTCTTTCTATTTCAACTGGTATGCTCAACTAGGTTGTTACAATCATAACACTTCAGTCATTAAACACCTAAATAATTACACCACTTGATTCTTGGTAGTGGGTTTAAGGCTTCAAATTGATACCAATGTATTGTCCAAGAGACATATGACCTAGTGGATTATGATGATGATGACGGTCAAACTATAACAGGATCCTTAGTAGTTGTAAGCTCAATCCCTGTGCTATGAAGGATAGAAATGTTATATACTCTGCTTAAATGTAAGAGATGAAATTAGAATTGACTAAAACAAGTTAAATCCCCTGAAGGAGACCACTTTAACACTGTGGATTGAATAAATTGTGAGAAGGTATGACTTACACCTGAAGACCTAAAAGTGAAAAACATTGTGAGTATAACCAAGTTCATTGTGCTACACCAGTAAGTAACTGTCCCTCCCCTGCTATATTCTATGTTTACAAGAGCCAGAGCAGACTAGAAATGGAGTGTATTGCTGCTATATTTGGGCTGGAGCTGTAGAATGGATTGTTTGAAATGCTGTTAGATAAACATAAAAATAAAAGCAACAAAAAGAGTGGCCTCGTTAGTTTGAGTAATTCTTGGAGTACAAGAAAATTATCATATAATTCATTACTAATACATACATATAAACTATGTTTAGTCCATTTCAATTATAGGAAGATTTTGTTACATGAACTTTTAAATGGAAACATTTTCATCATCGTTATCACTAGGTGTGGTCATGCAATCATTGTGCAGCTGAGATGCTGACCAGTCCCCCTTCCACATGTCTTTTTTTTTTCTTTTTTAATCAGATTTACCCTAAGCACGAAGGCAATAGATAATGATTGACACTGCATTTAAGTTTTTGAAAATCAAATTTAACTGAAACGCATGGAGCCAGAAGAGTTCACAAGTGAGAAGTGTGAGAAAAGAAACAGTTATCATAGAACTTAGTTACATCAAGCCAATTCAACTGGGAATTGATGAGACCTTGTTGCCAATCTAGTACAGCACTTAAATTCATAAAGTCTACGTACCATAGCGGAAAGTTTGTTAGAACAATTACCATGAAAATATTTACAGAAAAGGCACAGGAAATCAACTTTATGGTAGTGTGAAAGTGACTGAAGCCAAGATGCCAGATCAGGACCAATAATACTGCTGATTTTTCTTTGGATTTTATCAAGAACCTAGAAATATATAGCAGGCTCACCAGACCATATGTAACAGCAATATTCTAAGCATGGATGGATGGATGGTAGACATAAATATGTAAGATAGATTCTAGAGAGAAAAATTGTTTAGCTTAGAAGCTAACTTAACAATGTATTCAATATAGTCTTTCCACTTCATATCGTCCGACAATGTTAGCCCGAGAAGGCACAATAAGTCAACCTCCCAGAGGTTAGCATCAGTCAGGTATTCTTTCATGTGTAGCATATATTAGGCAAGAAGACCTGGTGAATCCCATTCCTCTCCAGCTCAAACCACAGCTGATGTCCTTTGCTTTGGTCTTGTTTTTAATACTGCTGGGGGTTTAGCTACTCTTCTCACTGAAATAGCTTGATAGAGAAACTGGTTTAGTCACTAATGACCTGACCATGTAGCAGGTAGTAAACTGCTCCTGCCCCCCAGGCTTTTACTTGCTTTAAAAATGAGTAATTAAGAACTTGTCTTTTACTGTAGTAAATATAAGATTACCTTGGTAATAAAGCAGGCATGCACCCACCACACATACGAGAGGGTGGAGAAAAGCCTTTGGCTTGACCCATTTGCCATATTCTTTTAAATGTTCCTTGGTTAGGCAAAGAACTTGTCAGTACAATTTTGTATATGCTTTTGCATGCATACACACATGCAGAATGCACAGATTGTTTCTGTGATGTATTTGAACTTAATAAATTGATATGGAAAAATATATTTGATTTTTATTCAACAAAGATGTGAGGGAGGAAAAAAATAAAGTGAACTTGATAATCTAGAAAACAAAACAAAAAAGGTTATTTGAATTTCTGAAAATTGAACAATGAAAGATTGGATAAAAATCTTTGAATTTGACTGGATTCTTATTTTCCACTTGTTTATATCAAGACAAAATTCGTTATTGTTATCCAATGAAATAAATATAAGCCTTTATTTTGCTAGATGAGGGGGAGGAGTTTTGAAAAAAATGAATTGCAATCAGTATAGAGATGTAAACTTTATATTAGTGAATTGAAAAAATATACATAAAAGTTTAAAAATAAAAAAAAATAAAAACAAATGCCAAAGTATTCTTGTGTTTACTCAATTCAGTTCTGAGTTTGGGAAATAAAAGGAGAATAGGTTTTGAAAATATTTCTGGAATGAAAACATTGTACAATTTTTTTTTTTTTTTTTCTTCCATAGACAAGTTTGTTTTGAAATACTCATCCATTTACTTTATTTTTTTAAAATCTGATTCTTGACATAATCTAATTGCAAAAGCAGCTTAATCTTAATGGGGATATAATTCTTATCACTCTGCTGCTGTTATTATCACCGCATCGGTTTCATTTAGCCTTCTATCCAGCCTTCTAAGGTTCAAATTTTTGAGGAATAGGTTCCCTCTTCTATTACATGCCAAAATTTTTGTTTATAAAATTAGGAACTAGATTTTATTTTTTTTAAGATCCCTTTTCTATTTTGTCATAAAGATGAAGACAATGTACAAATAGGTTTTGTGGGCTTGAGTAATTGTAATAAATGGCTATATAAAGCATTTCAAACCCCTTAAATCCCATATACAGGATGTGATGGGTAAATTGCCACCATTTTATTTTTTTTCTTAATTTTGTGCATGCACATTGTTTGTTTTTGATTTTGTTAATTGCACAGTATAGTAAGGTCAGTTGGGCGCTGTCTGTGAGACAAAGAGCACCCTGACACAATTCACTCCAACAGAAATTTAGAAATGGCATACTGTACTGCTTGGCATTCATGCCAAAAGCTCCAATATGAACATTTCAGAGTGTTTGGGTGTCAATCTGAAGACAGTGCAGAGTATTAGGAAAGAGTTGGATGAGCCTAATGGTGATTACAAAGGTGTTTTTGGAGTGATCATTAGTGATGCCTCCATTCATCTTCCCACAGGGTATCAAACTCAACTTGGAAGCCTCCATCAAGTGCCTTGAGGAGGTAGTGCTGCCCTGAGTCAAGAGGTTGACTGCTGGAAGACCCTATGTCTGGCAACGGGACTGTGCACCATGCCACACAAGCAGGAGAACCCAGTCATGGCTATCAGACAATTTCTGCAACTACACCACCCCTTACACCTGACCACCTAACTCCCTAGACTGCAACTCCCTTGATTATTATGTGTGGGGCACAGTGGAGTGAAAGACCAACAAAACTTCTTATAACACCATCCAGAAGAGTTGCAGGAGATTCCGAAGTCATCTGGAGGCCATGGTTGAAGCCAATGGTGATTTTTTTTTTTTTTTTTTTTTTTTTTTTTTATTGGATAATATTACTCTCTAATATTTCAAGATATTTTTGTGTAATTTTGGTAAATATATCTGTTAAAATAAGATGTCCATGTTATTTTCATTTTTGTGTAATCAATCTAGAGAAGAGAGAGAAGGAGAAGGGTTCCATAAGTAAGTTAACTAATGAGAAGGGAGCCCCATAGTCTGATGGAGCTGAGATTGGTTTTGAATTCAGAGTTTTTCCTTCTCCTAGACTGGTTACCACCCAAGAAATCAGTCTGTCCTGCTATTTACCCATAGCTGGGAGGGAGAAGAGGATTCTTACCTTTCCCAAGCATATTAGCATATAAGTGAATGTAATGGATTCAACTGGAGTTAGAACCTGGCTCTCCAATTCCTCAATCCAAGCCACTATTCATTACTCCACCATGCCTTTAGACAATTTATCCATCACACCCTATATATATATATATATATATATTTTCAGTTGTATGGATATTAGTTTGTGATCCTGGGTTTCACGCTTTTGCAATCATCAGACAATTCTGATGATCGCAAAAGCGTGAAACCCAGAGTTACAAACTAATATCCATACAACTGAATATGTTTGCTCTATCACTGAAATTGAACACTTTCCGCTAAGTACTGTGCATATAAAATATACATATAGTAAAAGATAGAGCCATTACTTTGATTCATAAGTAGTTTCTGTTTTCAGGAACCAATTGTAATATTGTGTTGTCCTAATTACCAATCATATGTAGCAGCAAAGAATAAATTTGGAGTACATGAAAAATATTTTAGTTTTTACATAGCAATGGCAGCATACAGTGGATTAAGGGAAAGAATGTTGTTCCTCCTCCATGATGATGCAAGGCTACATACAGCCAGATTACATACAGCCAGGAAAATATTTTGGAACTCAATTGGTCTGTTGTATCCCACACGCTCTAGTCACTTGACCTTGCACCAACTGATTATTACCTTTTTCGATCAATGTAAAATGTTTGATGTGGAAAACATTCTCTAATGAAAATCAGATTCAAGATTTCATCAAAAACTGTTCATATTAAAACCAGTGGAAATTAATCACAAGGTATCTAAGAGCTGCTTGATAAGTGGCAACACATTGCAAATAACAGTGAATGTATAATTGAATAAAATGTAATTATACTTTATTTTTTGAAGAATAAAGTTTAAAAAAATTATGACTCAGCCTAATATAGATGTCATTGAGTACTTTATACATTAGCTTTTGTTCCTTGATACTGGACAAATTCACATAGATTTTAATGCTTTCTACCTCACTCTTGATGTTAAAGAATCCAGTTTCTCTTGACTATATTTGCAATTTTTAATAATATCATAGCAAATATGAAAAAAATATTGAAACTGTGTTGGTTGTTGAATAGTTATGTACAAAAATCAGGCATTCTTGATTCAAATTCTGTCAATTTTAAAGCTTTTAGTTAAAACAAACTTTTTACTGCCCTATCAACAAAGCCTAGACTGCACTAACTGCCACCTCCAAAGGAAGCCTCCTACCAAGTAAATGTTATTACAAAACAATATTTACCTATTCCAGAACCAAGTAAATGCATGCTGCCTGAAATATAAGGCAACAAATATTTACATACCCTTGCACCAAGTAAATGCTTATAGACTTAAATATAAATAGACAATATTTACCTATCCCCAAATCAAGTAAATGCTTAAAGACACAGGTAGACACTGATTGTTTATACCTATCACCAGATCAAGTACATGCTTATAGACACATATAAACAACCACAATTTACCTATTCCTAAATCAAGTAAATGCTTATAGACTCAAATATTAAGAAATGACTGAGTTCAATGCTAAATAACCCAAGTATTGATATATCAAAATCAACCAATACAGTCATAAACAGTTTTATGTACCTGATACTTTTTGAACCTACTGTATATATTAAATATGGCCGAGTTTGCTACAAAGTCACTAGTGAGGACCAAACTTAATATCCAGCAGTCATGAACTACTCAGTTAGGTTACTAACATTTACTTCATTAGTTTACTATCCAAATGTGCTTACTCCAAAATCAGCTCAAGGACAAAGTTCTTTATTAGGAAAGCCACAACATTCAGTTTTTTTAGTTAATTTGTGTATTTTTGTTTAAAAACTTTGTGTCTACTTATGTACCACATTAGTCAAAACAAAATGACTTTTGTAACTCAGTACCTCCTCTAATTGGTAAATGATGGTTTCCTAGTACTTGTTACTATTTGCTGCAATTCTCCATATTGATTTATTGTTGAATACCCAGTTTATTTTCTGAAATATCTATTGCAAAAGATCTTATTTTCTGTCCATCACACAATGGGCTCTCAAGCAGGCATTTGGCATTTTGGAAACATTTGTCTGAAAGGAGATAGTCTCAGGATTTCAGAATGGGTCTAACTTTGCTCAACTCCTCGTATTTACGAGGGGTTATGGTCATTTGAAATAAATCAAAACTTTCACATGTTTAATCATTTCTTTTCAGATGAGCAGTTCTGGAATAGTTGCTTTTTCTGCCGGTTTTTGTAAAAAGGTCATTGAAATCTTGTTGAATGCATGTGACTTTGCATGTGTGTGTGTATGTATGTATGTATATGTCTGCGTTGTGTGTGAATGACTTACATGTACTTGTATCATTTAATTTACACAAGTGCATATACACACACACACACACACACACACACAACTATAATTTGAATGAGTTTAAAATAAAAAATTGAAATAATACATTCCCCTCTCACTCAGTCTGAGCAATCCCTACCCTAAGCTGAGGAATAAAATCATTAAGTTGGATGCAAGAAATAAAAAGTAAATTTTTAAACACTAAAAATCAGATGACAATAAAATTTAATTGAATATTTCAAGGCTTACAGGTGCTGTAAGCTTGGGTGTGCGGGTGATATAATGGATAATGGTTCAGAATTGTCAATCAGAGAGCCAAGTTTCAATCCCCATTGGGTTTGCTATATTCACATGAGCAAATACCCTTGGAAAAGGTATGAATTCACCTCAACTATTGGTTAATTAGTAAGCTTGTATCACTAAACTACTATTATTCTCCCATGACCCCAAAAAAAGAAATTCTTACAATCTAAAAATATTTTCTGGCTTTAAATAACCTGTAAAAGGTTGATAATCTGTAGAAAATGAACCAATAAATGAATTGTTCTGAAATTTTTCATTAATGAAAAGAATTATTTTTTTTTTTTTTTTCTAAATTTTGTAAAAATATTTTTAGTTCACCAGATTAAAATATGTGCACAATAAATGGAAATACATGCACAATTTGAATGAGATTGAAGTGGACATCTGTGTCATCGGGCGAATTTCCCTTTCTGTCTGGCAACAACCACTTGGTAACAGGAAAAGAAGATAAGCCAAGCCTTTGAAGTCATCTTTATGACTTGTGTATTTCAACTGAATATATTTTCTAATAAACATAGTCTTTTAAATGAACAAACAATTTAGATATGAAATTTGACCATCTTGCTTTCAGTAAATTGACTTTTACCGAACAAATGAGTATAAATTGGTTCCTGGTAGAAAACAAGTTTGCTGCTATTGCACAATTTTCATGTGGAGCTGTGACACTAATTCTTTTAGAAAGGGTGGGAATTTATTAGGAGACAAAATTCATTTGAACACAGCATGCAAATTTCTGTGATAAATGACTGTAAACTTAAGGCCAATTTACTGACACCTGTAATAGGTAGAAAGTGTTCTGACTGTAATTACTTGAGTAATTAAGCATTATTCCCTAATGAGCTTTCTGAAATAAGAGCCATGGAAATAAACATGACAATTTACACTTTATAATGGATATTATAAAAATATGTACACTTGGCATGCAGTAAAACAAATGAATTGCATAACTGTAGAATGACTGATTCTTTCTGTCAGAATTTCTGGGATGAGGAGTTATTATAATTTACATTTGTACTATTGTCCTCATCTTTATTGTTATTATCACAATGTTTTGGCTGCTGTGCTCGCCAGCCTTCATTAAGTGCTTGTCAATCTGAGTAACCTTCAGTTCAAAATTCTTTTGAAAGTTCCTCGGATCAACAAGTACCCGATGAGGGCTGAAGAGCACAATGGCTGAAACATTAGGATAATAAAACTAAGATGAGGACAATAGTCTGAATGTAAATAGCCATTGACTCTGTTGGTTTCCCAAGCTTTAGTTTATTGCCTATTATAAATATAATACAGAGTGGTTAAAATGTTTCTCCAGTCCATTAACACTTTCACTATTGTATTGTTGTTGCCTGGCTATGCTGGCCTCTTTTTAGGAAAAAATAGCAAATAGTCATTTATTAGAAATAAGTGGTTATCAAAATGGTGACTCTGATTTCTCATGGATACCACCTTTTTGTTTTTCAGATATATACTATGCAGGACAGAATAAGTCAAATTCCACCCTTATACACTATAATAAAAATACATCACACAACCGGTCATACTGTATGCTACTAGAGGTTTATGCTGGTTTGGGAACGACTTTATATAAATGATCTGCCAAAGAATATGGTTTGATCATTTGGGAATATCTGTGCTGACGATACAATAGTATATGGGTGCACCTCCAAAACTCTAGATGACCAGAGCTTGACAGCTGATCTCTTACCTAGCTTTAACAACTCGGTGGGGTCAAAACTGGCTAGTCACATTTAAAGCCTTGAAAACCAATCAGGAAGCCCCCATGCCTTGAGTGCCTATTAGAACTCAGCCCAGACCTCAAGTGGAACTTGTATATACAATCCATCGCTAAAGATGTTGGAAAAATGGTCAGTTCCCTGTACCACTCCAGCAAGTACCTGACTTCTACTCTCCACCACTCTGATACGAGCCAGATGAGGCCAAAAATGGAGTACTGCTGCCATATGTGCAAATGCTGTCCAGTCTTTGCTTTCTACTCTCGATAGAGTTCAAAAATGTCTCCACATCCTTGTGGGTGACAAATTATTTTCCACCCTACAAACCCTTTCCCACAGATAAAACATGGCAAGCCTCTCGCTACTCTATCACTATTTCCATGGAAAGTGTTCGGATAAACTGCACTCCTTAGTTCTATTGTCCTAACCTTCATGGCTAGGAGCTGTCATGCCATGCCCATTGTAGCAAACCACCCTCATTCCCTTAATATTCCTTTGGTAAGATGTAATTTCCATTCAAGCAGCAGCTATCCACAAACTGGTGCCTTGTGGAACCAACTCTCAAGAGAATGGTTTCCTGATCGCTACATTCTTAATCTGTTCAAGTCTAGGGTTAACTGCTATCTTCGACACATATCTACATAAGCTGTACCTCTTACTCTGTAACTCTCTACCTCAAGTGGCTCTCAGGTCACAGGTGAATATCATTATGTAAAAAAAAACAAAAAAAACCCACTATAGATTGACATTTCACAGTGTCTTCAATGTATGATGTATAAGTATGTCCACAGCAAATTACTTTCAATATTAACTTTTATTGAAGAATTTTCCAAAAAAAAAAAAGCTAAAACATTTTGGTTAACCCACTAAGAAAGAATGTAAGCAATATGTTACAGTGTTTCAGCTGAGCACTTCCTCAGGTGTATAACACAGTTATATAGATGGTAAAGAATAATATGAAATGAACTGATCCAGTTATTGCTAAAAGATACCATATACTGTTAGGCTCTTTTTTTTTTCTTTCTTTTTTTTTCTTTTTTTTCCACCTACCTGCCAAAGCAAGGTCTATGTGTTAAATTCAGAATTCTTTGCCTGAACACTACTGAGTGGGTTGGGCAAAACACTGTGATAACATTATAGGCAACAGAAAAGAATTCACTATTTTGAACAATGCCAATGTAACTAATATTTGCATTCTCTATATTTCCTAAAGTGGACCAAGTGATAAATTCTTGTAGGATTGTGATAGATTTCATGACTTATTCAAAATGCTGGTAGATCACTTATAAACTTATAAAATTAGAAAAAAAAAATTGTCAGTCTTTACTTAACTGTATAGTTGCCTTATCTCTGACATTTGGAACTGTTTTTAAAAACAACATAAATACCTTCCACATAATAGTAAGATATTAGGTAAATGAAGGCACCATTGCCGCTAATTTCTTACCATTATGTGGGAGGTATCTATACGGTACTGTGTGTGTGTGTATGTATGTATGTATGTATGTATGTATATATATATATATATAATATAGGATTAATACAAATATAAAATTTGTCACTTAGCTGATTGATATTCCCTTCAGCATCTTGACTCAAAAGTTTTGTGGACAGACTCTCCAGCAATCGCTCTGTCCACACGTCAGAGGATAAAGTCAGGTATTCATCTAAGCTTTAGTATATAAAATATAATGCTCTGTCCTTTTGGTATTTTGTTAAATTCACTTATGCGCAAACACCAAAAATCAACAAGCCATGTTCACAAATTTGTCTTTAAAGTAACCATTGCTTGATTTGTTTATGGTTTTGATTAGACAATGGACCATCGAGAAATACAGTCAGTTTCTATTTGTGGAATAAAATTAGCAATTTAGATGGAAATGAACAAATTTCTTTAAGAACTTCTATTATTCAGGAATTGCCGATTCCAATGCTTACATCAAATAGAATGTTTCTCTAAGTTTATTAATATTAAATTCCAGAAGATTTTTTCGTCATTTTGTGCTCTGCAGGTGTCCTAAGCTTCTGAATGGTATTCTCTTAAAAATTCAGAGATTTTAAATGGGGGAAAAATAAGATGAAAATTTGTCTTGAAAAATTGTTTTTATAAATTTTCCTTCTCAAATATTGATATGATTTGTAGTTTATACTACCCTTAAATGTCAGTTGGTGTTTATTGTTACCAGAGTTCACAGAAGTAGAAAAGAAGCTAACAACTGAAAAAAATGAATTGATTCCAAAATGTTTAAAGATGGGATTTATAGATCAAATATTCTCCAAAGTGACTAAAAAATCAAAATATGTTCAACAAATTTGTTCTGAGCAAATGAAGAGAAATTTAAAAAAATATTACATGTCAATTGTTCTGATGAGCTTTCCTCTTTGACTTCATGAATTTAGGAATAGATTTGCAGCTAGATTTCCTCATTTAACTGTTAAATTGCTAGATATTACAGTAATTCTATCCTAATAGTTTCTTTTCTCACCTGTGGACCTCTCTTCTGGCTTCCTGCTTTCCTTTCAAGTACAGTTTTCAAAAATTTGTCTTTTTGAATCATCGTCTTTTATTATCCTATAGCAAAGATTCTGAAGCAATATCTGAAATTTTCAGTTATGAAGTGAGCTTCATAATTTATTAATCAACTTTTTTACAGAGGAAAATTGTTGAAATGTTAATTCTAAACTCGAAAAACGTAACAATATAACTGATTTTTAGGTATTTAACTGGATCAGTACAACTACGAATTTTCAGGAAAATACATTTTTGACCTTATCATCCCCATGGATCACAAACTTGTTCTATGTTGTTTATCCTGATTGGCTCAATCAGCAAAGCTTTTTTGTTCAAAACTTTCATGCATCTGAAACTATCTTGCAAAATATATGTAAAATTTATACAACACGAGTACAAAAATGGTATAGATACAATTTTTTATTTTTATTTATTTATAAATGTTTATTTATTTTTGATTTACTTTTATTTTTGATTTACAGGGTGATTGAAAAGTAACTCCTTACTTTATGTATGATGGACTTCTCCTGTCTTGTAAAAAAAACTATATTCACACACAAAATACAAAGTTACTTTTCAATCACTCGGTACTTGTATTTCTTTATTTTTATGTATTTATTTTGATTTACTTTTAGTTATTAATTTCTCGAAAATATGAAAGAATTAATCAGTTTTAATATCCTCAAAGCTAAAGTCATTTGATATTGAGTCAGGAAGTGGGGAGGTCAAATACAAAAAAAAAGTTTTGCTCATTGACAATTCTTACCTTTCAATGATATATGCTTATTAAAATGTTGAAAAATTAAGAGACCCTCCTTCACAGTTTATTTGACCCTCACCTGTTTATTAAAATTCCATGACAGTAATCAATGCAGGTCATGAAAAATGAATGCTTATTAATCTTGATTGTGTATAGAAAGAGCTTGAAAAAAGCCAGTTTAAAAAAAAAAAAATCGGCTGAGATTTATTTGATAATGCCTCTCATTTATTCAAGCGATATGAGTATGGAAGTTTTTGTCGAATAAGTCAAATAGATTTCATAGTAGTTAATTCTTTTTATAAAGATATTTTTTATAGCTGTGCATCTTTTTTACATGAGAAGCTAAGGATAATCTTTATATAATTGTCTGCTTTATTACAAAAACATCTTTTTTTTTTTTTCCTTTTTTACGATATATATCGTGTGTGTGTGTGTGTATTTTTGCTGTGCATGTTGAGTAGTGGTTATTGAAGCTGAAAATAAGATTCAAATTCTGGCTGAGAATGTTGCATTCACAGTGGAAAATGATTGATTGATTGAATCAAGAATTTGTCCAAAAGTAGAGAGATTTCTACAACTCAGAAAAATATCATCCTCTCAGGTCATACCTATATTAATGGTAATAATCATTTTACAGTTGAAATGACGAGAGATGTTACCATAAGTTCTATACTAACAGTTTCTTCTACTGCACTTCTCACTTGTGGAACTCTCTTCTGGCTTCTTGTTTCCCAGTCAACTTTGATCTTCAAAAGTTTAAATGCAATATCAATTGTTATCTTCCGTCTTAATTCCTATTCTTTTATTGTTCTCTCTTCTTAATAATGTTTTCTTTTTCTCATATTCTCACACTCATTAACCCCTTGCATCTTAGTGGCTTTATTGCCGTGGTTGGAGTGAAATGTTTATAAAAAAAATAGTGAAATTAGTTGTTTTAATTCATGAAACATTCAGTATTCATCACCTGAACAGTTAGCATTACTTTCAGTTGAAATTTGTAAAATCTTTTTTTTTAATTTTTTTTTTTTTTTCAAACAGTTGTGGAAATTTACCATCTTGATTATACCATAATTTCCTCTTCTGTTTACATGTGCTACACGTTTTTGTTGTTGCTGTTGGAAGTTTTCAAGTAATTTGGTAATGTTCTTTGTGATTCTCTTGTGCCAATCTATAGGGTCCATTGAATGATTGTTATCTTTAAAATTGAAAGGATTTATTTGTTTGAAGCCATTTTCAAGACACAATTATGTATCATTAATTAATTTTTTTTCTTTCATTTAATTTATATACATATAAAATAAGTAAATTTAATAATAAAACTATATTAATTAAAAACGTCAAATTTTAGTTGTTATTAGTTAAACATTAAAACAATGAGCAGCTATGTATTTTTTTTATTCCTCTCACTACTTCTTCCAGCCTCAATTCACTACATTCTTACCCACAAGGCTTAAACTTCCTTAGTAGCCATACTAGAATGTGATTTTGAAGCTGAGAAAGCAGTTAATTTAGTTTAATCTACAACTGAGAATTTTATAATTTGTTATTTTCATTATCAGGGGATTTTATTGCTTTCAATGTTATTTAATTTTGTTTTATTTATCTAAGAGGCAGAAAATTAGTGCAAAATTTGTGTACTGGTTGTTAGATTATCTCCGAGTTGCTTTATTGCAAGTCTGTTTAAGTTAAATTGATTAATTCTGACAGATCTATTCATATAAGGCAAATGTATTAAGAGAAATAAAAAAAATGGTTTTTGGTGTTTCTAAATAATCATAGATTTTATATTAATATATGAAATGGTTGTATGTTTTGGGGGTTTCTTTATCTTAAAAATCTTGAAATAAAAAAAAAAAAATAGCTAATTTTATTAAATTAGAAGAAAAATTGATTTAGAAAAATTTTTTTTTTTTTTTAACAAATATCTCTTGACAATTGCAAAAGTATGCCGACAGGCCTTTTCTTTAATATTACTTTTTTTCTCAATATAAAAATGAGTAAATTATCTCTTAAAGTACGCATAATAATTATTATATTTTTATTTTTTTGGTTCCATTTCTGGTTTCATTTGACAAGGTTCAATATTGACACAATTCTTTTAAATAAACTAAATTTATATTCTTCCTCCAAACAAATCATTGCGGTTAATCAAAGTAAAAATAAAAAAGTGAAGAAAACAAACTGATTTACTTAACATTTTGACAGTGTGTGAAGCTTTAAATTATTCCTGGCTATGACTTTGAATAAACAGGACAGATGATTGGAGACAACAATGAGAAAAGCAAATCTCTTCCAGTTGTTGGACTGGAACAATATGAAAAGATGTAAGTCACGTCTAAAAATGATAATCTTGTATTGATTATTCTTGGCAAAACCTTTAAATGAAAATCCAAATGCTTTTCATAAAATTTGTTTTTGTAATGGCTTACCAATATATTTACATATTGCGATGAAAGACTCCTTTTGTCTGCCTCTAAAACTATACCTTTATGCTCTAAGTATGCACACATCAGGGAGATTATTCAGTGAATTTTCACAAATTCATGAACTTTTATGTCTATTCTAAAATAAGAAAGGCTATAAATATGCATAAGCATTTTTTTTATTTTTAATTTTAATTTTTTTTTGCTTGTATTTGTCTTTAAATCAATAACTTTACATTGTGATTTTATTTTTATTTGAAATGATTTTCAAACAATGTACTTGATGTAATACAAGTCTCTTGTTTGTTTTACTGATAACAAAATGCTTTATAATATTTTAAAAGTATTTTTCTTGTTTTTATGAAAGTTTTTTTGTACAAAACACACATCACACACATGCAAAATTTTATAGAAAATTCTCTAATTCTCTCCACCACACACACAACTACAAGCATCATATTTGTGTGTGTGTGTATATATATATATATATATATATATATATATATAATACAACTGAAAAATGTAAAAATTACTAGAATTTAATGTTTTTTCAGGCTAGCAAAACTACTGCCAAAAAGTGCTCAAGAGATAACTAGAAATATAATATTCAATTAATCCAGAAAAGTTCAAGTGACTGACTTAGGGCACTTGAACTTTTCTTGATTTATTGAATATATTATATATACATATAAGAAAATTAATGGCAAAGTGGGGAAACTTATGTAATGTTTCATCCTTAAGGACTTTATCAGACTAAAAGTGATATTTCTGTTGATGTAACTAGATAGACACATAAAGGGCAGTAGACACTGAAATATTAAACATTTTCAGTTTTTTTGGGGTTTTTTTTAAATTATGAAATGTCACATGAAAAAAATTTTTTTCACTTTGTCATTAATTTTCCTAACATTATTCTGCTATGTAAAAATTCATGTCATTTTTTTCCCATATATATTGTTGAATGTGGTAGGCAAGGAAAATTTTTTTTTTTTTTGTCAACTAGAATTTTAGATAACTGAAAAACTACTAGAAAAACTGAATCTCAAAAACTTGTCATTCAACAAGACATGTATAAAGAATTGCTACCAATATATTTATATATCTTACATTAATTGTACAACTCCAAGTTTCATGCCAAAGCAATTTTCAAGTACTGGAATTATTACTTTTTATTTTTGTTTAAAATAAAAATATATATATCATATATTCAGTAGTAATTTTTAGTAAATAAGGGTTCTGCTCTTAAAACTGAACAGCTACACTAACTGCATATATAATTTGATTATGGATTATGGTGGTGAAGGCTTTGTGTAGAAACAACCTCATTTTTCAGAAGAACTGAATCCAGAGAATTGTTGCACATGGTATGCCACAAAGTCTCCAAATAACCCTCCTCAGGTTTTCAGCTGAGTGTTGTCCTTCTCCTAGACTGGTTACCATCCAAACTAAAGAGCCCAATCTGCTCCAGAGGAGAGATGGGTTCATAACTTTCCCAAGGGTATTTGTGCATAAGAGAATGTGATTGAGATATATATATATATATATATATAGTTGGATTGATGTGAGTTTGTGACCCTGAGTTTCACACTCTTTATATGATCATCAGAGTGTGAAACCCAAGGTCACAAACTCATATCAATCCAACTAAATATGCTAGCTCCATCACTGATATTAAGCGCTTTCCAATAAGTACTGCATATTTATAATATATAAATAATATATATAAAAATTGCATATATATATATATATATATATATATATATATATATATATATATATATATATGAAACCTAATGATGGAAAAAGTATTTATTTTATACAACATATAATATTTATCATTATCTCATTCCTTGTCAATGCACTTAATTCACTTGTGAATATTATTCAAATAACTAGAATGTTATGCAATGAAAGTTTCCTATAAAAACTCGTCAAATAACCATGTTACTCTCAGGTATGTAATAAGTCAGTGGGAGGAGAGGGGTTACAGAATAGAGTGAATACAGAAATTTATTTCAAATTATTTCATTTACTAATTTAATTTATTAGCATGTATGAGATATGTTAACAAATTCAGTTAAGCTATCTCTCGATGAACAGATAACGTCTGTAAAAGTTGGGAAGATAAGTTTTAGAAATTTTCATTTTATTGAATTACTATTAGCACTCTATTTATTAATACTGAGCAATTTACTAACAAAGACTGCTTGGCTTAAAAGTGTTATATATATATATATATATATATATATATATATATATATAATTTTTATTTAATAAAAATCTGATCAAAATTCCAATTTTAGAAATAATATATTATTACTAAAATTGGATTTTTAATCAGATTTTTATTAAATAAAAATGTTTGAAGTAATAATAATAATAATATATAAGGGAGTTTCATAACAGAGTACTCTTAGGTAAGCAATAGGAATTTTTTTCTTTAATTTTTTGACCCATCCAATTATTAAGACCCTGCTTTATATTAGGCACCTTGTAGACTGGCCTCTCCTTCCTTGAGTAGCAGCCAGTCTAGGAGAAGGACTACTCTAAAATCCAAACATAATAAAGAAAAGGAAACTGGAGAATCATGAAGAGACATGACATGAAAAAATAAACCTTTCCCATAGCTAGAAGCTAAGATTAAAACAAAAATTTTCACCAAAATTAAGAAATACATACAACTAAAAAAAAAATATTACTATTAGGTCATGTCTATCTTAATAGAGAATTATGTGTCATTATTTATTTTCAGTGAAACATATTTTTCTTAACAAAAAGAAATCAAAATAGCAACTTTAAATCAGACACAGATACTACAGTTTGATCTCTCTTTTTTTTTCTTTTTTTTTCTTTTTTTTTTCTTTTTTTTTTTGTTATTTTGTTTGTATTTTCATTTCTATTCATGACATGTAATATTGCATGAGTTAAGTTTAGGGAAGACACAGCATGTGCACCTGTTGGTTGATGACCACCTTAGTTTTATACTGGTAAATTAACCTAAGTAAACCTTTCAATGTTTATAACTAATATCAGTGGAATTTTCTCATGGACTCTACTCTAAAATTTTAAATGTTCACTATGAACTTGTAAATCTGTTTAAAAAGAAAGCAATAAAAAAATAGAGAAAATAGGCTAATTTTAATTATTTTTATAAAGTATAAAAGGAATTTGAGAAGAAGGGTGTTGCCTCTCACCTTGTTTTGGTCTTTGAGGAGTCAAAATAGTTTTCAATAAAATAAGATTTTAAAGCAAAAAAAGTTGATGTTCTTCATCTATAGATTAACCATGTGGAAAATACTTGATTTCTTTTTTTCTCTCTCTTTTTTTTTTTTTTTTTTTTTTTGTAGGGGTGGATTTGAATTTCTCTTAAATGAACATTTTTACTTAAAACTGCATATCCTCTCCCCTCCTTAACATCCCTGAGATAATTCCTTTGACAAAACCTCATCAAAATGAGGCCAAGCTTCCATTAGCATAATACGCATATTGTTGTGTAAGAGAGACTTTGTGAAACCTTTTCTTAATCCAATTCAATACCTTGCTTGATCCCTAGATAATGCATTTAATCTTAAAATAAGCCTAAACCTCTCAGTTTCCTCTTAGTTGACTGCAGTATTTTGTGTGACTGAAAATGGATGGAGGTCATAGAAGAGTGTGCTTTTTAACTAAAGGGGGGCCTTTTCATTTGTCTCCAAAATATTGTGCCAACTGATTATTAGAAAGTGTAGAAGGATATATAATTATGTAAGAATGGTGGCCAGTATGGTTAATTAGTGTTTTTTTTTTTTTTCCAAATGGCATTCTAGTTTGGGGGCAAGAAGTCCAGGCAAAAGTCAAAATTTTAAACAAAGATTTTCAAATCAAGGAGGCTCTTACAACTTGAATAATTAACACCATTAGTGAATTTTATTACCAAGGGGAACTTTAGGGTTTCAGGAGTGGCGTGTGGATTGGTAATCATTGTCTCCTGTTTAATGTCCTAGTATATTAATCCTACAAACCAATCTTATTGAATTCCACCCTCACTGGGTGTGCCAATAGTGTGATTGTGCCAGACAAGGCTCAGTTTAGTCAAAATCTACTAACTTATTAGACATTGCTACCACTGTCTCCATAATAGTTATTTACATTTATATATACATTTCATACACTAAATGTAACAATTATTATGGGATAGAGATCATATAATAATATTATGTACTACCTGTCCCATAATAGTTTCTACTTTTACATATACATTTCATACACTAAATGTAACGGCTATTATGGGACAAAGGTAGTACTATTTTTCTTTTTCATACTTTTTTAA
Source organism: Acanthosepion esculentum (assembly GCA_964036315.1). Lineage (NCBI taxonomy): Eukaryota > Metazoa > Mollusca > Cephalopoda > Sepiida > Sepiidae > Acanthosepion > Acanthosepion esculentum. Next base: position 6,736,787 of record OZ038501.1, on the reverse strand, counting down.
AATCAGAACTTATTTACCCAAATATAGTTTCTAATGTCCTTTTATTACTACAAAGTGTAATTAGGGTAAAAATACATGTAGGAAGACTGTTGCACTCATCTCCCAAGTGGGAAGGGCCTTTCTGTTTTGAAAAAGACCCCAGAATTTCAAATGGTCAATCTGAACATAAAGTCAGATCCCTGTCACTGATGGAAATATACAATTAATTCAGCCAGAAAGGAGGCCAAAATCTCATTAGTATGGCACAAGGCAAATGAAGAAAATGAGAAGGTGAATACTGTATTACAACCATTTCCAAAGTAGGGAGAGCTTGATTGTTCTGAAAAAATAGCATTCAAAAATATTTTGCACCAACCATTAGCACTTATCATGAATCTCACCTACCAAACATACCCCAAAATTAAACAGTTTCATACAAGTACCCATTTTCTGCCATTTTTATCAGATTTCTTATGAGATGAGAGTATCAGGATTAGAGATACTTTATAGAGAATTAATAACTCCATGTGTTACCATTTGAAAATGCTTCTGCTAACTTTACCCATAGCATAAATGAGAATAATGAGATTGAGGAAGATTGTGTAGCTTCAGTTTTCTTAGTGATGACAGGGCTGCATCTTTTAAGGATAGCTATGATAGAACTGCTACATAAACTTGATATATTTAGGAAGGCTATTAGAATAATTCAAAACTTATACTTAGAATTTGGAAGTGATAATTTAAATTTCTGGAGCATATGAGGAAAGAGGGCTTAGTAAATTTGACTCTCACAGGGCATAATGAAGGCAAGAGGGACAGGGAGAAATAGCACACTGCTGTTCATCTTGAGGTTCTTGACAAAATCCAAAGGATCTGCAATGTAATCAATCCTGACTTGACATCTTGACTTCAGTCACTTTCTCACAGACATGATGTGGCTTCCCTCTGTCTTTTCCGACAAATATTTTCATGGCATCTGCTCTGATAAACTTTTTTCTCTAGTGCCCGACTACATAAATTTAAGCGTGCATACTAGATTGGCATCTAGGTCCCACCCATTTACTGTTGAAATAGTTAAGTGCAACTGCCACTTCTACTCTAACAGTTTCTTTGCTTGCACTTCCTGCCTGTGGAACTCCCTTCCTCTTACTTGCTTCCCTGATAACTACAATCTCCAAAAATTTAAATGTAACCTCAGTTGCCATCTTGTGTCTTCTTGAACCCTGTTCATTTTTTATCCTTTCTTCAATCCCCTCTATACCCAGTCTTTTCTCTGACTCTCACTCTCTGTAACTCCCTGCATACCAGTGGCACTCCTGCCTTGCTTGGGGTGAAATGATTAAAAGAAGAAAAAACATAACCTGGTTGGCAGAACAGGGATTAGGAGAGAAAGCATATAAACAAACCTTACTAGAAGCTACAAAAGTCAGGAAGTTGTCGAGAGCCATAATCGCCACATCCTGAAAGGACGTGGCACATAGAAAAAGAAGAAAAAGTTTCATGCAAGTACCCATTTTGTTAAATTCCTTATTGGCTAAGAGTAATGGTATCACAACTTCCCTATAGAAAGTTAACAACTCTTACCTTTCCATTTACATTATTTACATTGTTCTGGCTGTTATCCTCATCACAACATTTCAGCCATTGTACACTCTTGCCTTCTTCAGGTGAGTAGAATTTGGAACCAAACCCTTTATTCTACCGCAGTAGATTGTTCTAATTCCACGTGCCATGACTCTTCTGGATATCTGTTTCAGTTATTTCCTTTTAGTAACTCAACCCTCCAAGCTTTTGGTCACCTCTGCTTTGGCCAGGTATTGAACTCCCAACTCATTGGGTTAAATCACTGGATTACTTCAACCAATGCTTTTATCCACTGGGCCATGTGTAAACAGAGTAAATAGTTACAATACTGCATCTCAGAAATATAGACAGATCTTACCTTTCCACTTGAAAGGGCTTTTGAACTCCTTCATATGCTAACATTGAACTTCATTCTTGTTATTTACTAATTTTAGTTGAGTATGGCACAAGGCCATGAGGTGTTAACTGTGTGTAGGACAGTGCTTCTCAACTATGTTTTGACAAAAAAAGAAAAATTATTCTTACAATCCAAAAATGTTTTGGCTTTAAATAACCATGTGCAGTTGATAAGCCATAAAAAACAAATCAATCTATTAATTAACAGCATTATCAGTAATAATAGCAAATAGATGAGTTCAAGAGAAGAAGAAAAATTCCAATAATATTGCTGATTATTTAATATTATGTATTAAATTTTCATTGTCAAAGTCATATGTAAAAATTTTTTTTTTTTTTAAATTTAATAGAAAAAGATAAAAATCTGCTAATGACCATCTTTTGTTCCGTTTATTGACACCAGGAAAATCTCGACACTTTTGTCTCCACTGCTAACATTATCCACCTCTCCTCTATTGTCCCACAATTATTCATCTACTTCAAAAGTCTGTGTAGTTATGTCTGTTTTCTATATATATATATTCTCCCATAAGCAATCTTAAAGATAGGAAAAAGAAATTTAATTCTTCCAATTATTTTTTAAAACTAAAGTCACCGAAAAGACTAAGAAATTAAAATGAAGCATTCAAAGGAATAATCAACAAACGGTATAATTTCAAAAGACGAAGAATGTTCCCCAGGATATGTCCAATTTTAACTGAATGTTCTAAATCAGAACTGATTGTAAGTTACATTTTTTTTTCTTTTAATCACGAGTAAAGAAAAATTATCTCAGTATATTTAGTGCTTGTATTTGTTTTTGTCTTCATTGTAGTCGTGTTAATAATGACTAAGCAAGCATACAGTAGACGCTTTCAGTGGCTTTCAAAAAGAGTATTATTTTCTTGTTTTGGTGCTTTCTACAACTGAGGGGCAGAATTAGGTGCATTAACGAAACATCTCTCCCTCTACCAATCTGCAAAGAAAGATGAATCATAATTAGACTTTTCGTCTTTCTCATGTGCCTCGGCAATATGCAAAATAGAAAAGAAATAAAAAAAAAAAATTATTTCCTTTTCTTTTCTTTTTTTAAATAATGTTAAATTTTATTTTTAATAAAATGAAATCATGGATAGCAGTATTTGTTTGTTTTAGATGATCTGTGTTAGTTGAGGTGTGGACAATAAATATAGGCAGAAAAATAACTGGCTCTTATTACTGAATTTCTGTATATTAACAACTTGTAATATTAACAAAACCTCACAGATTTCAATACAATGACTTGAATCAGCTTAGCACTTGATTATCCATTGTTTACAATAAAATGAAATGTCTCTCTGCATGACGAGCCAGAGATGAAAGTCTCTCTCTGCATGGGTGGGGGATAAAAATGAAAGTGATCCTCTGCAGGCAGGGCCAGAAATGAAAGTCTCTATATAATAAGTATTTTTTTAAATTCCTTTTTCCTCCATTACGATGTGTTTGATATCAGAACCAAAGTTGTGCAAGTACAGTCCAAATTTTTAGTGTTTTACTATATGTGGCAGGTGAGAACCAATGGCTTTACAATTTGCCTAATATATCTTCTTAAGATACCTGTGTAACCCACAGACATGGATATTTTTTTTCACTGTCCAATAGAGTAAAGATGTATTGACCATGAAAAGAAATGATTTCCATTTGTTCATCTAACCAGCTATTGCCCATTGGAATATCAATGACCTTCATTTATTCTAGTATAATTATCATGACGACATCTTGTTAACAGCTCCTTTGACTTCAGAGACCAAATTATCAAGTGCAATGTCTTCTACACATGAAACACAGGCTCTCATTATCTAATTGCAGTGTCATGCACAATGTGCTCATGTCTTTTACAATGGTGCTCTTCATGGCTACAGATGCATTTTATTTTTGAAGTTTACAATGCCATGTCTGCAATTTTGTTGCCAAACTACATGATTGGATGCTGGGATTTTCTAGATTATTTTCACATGTGGTATCTCATATTACTTCAGAATGGCATTGGCATCTCAGTATTGCTCCTTTCAATTTTATATAGTGATAATACACCAGAACTAAATTAACAGTGAATTTATTTTTTCTAAGACAAATAAATGAAGCCATGCTCAAAGGTTGGGACCACTGTACAGAGGAGGTTTTTTTTTTTTTTCTTTTTAATACATATAAAAAAAATTGACACATTTCTGCCTAAATTTCTGGAATGAGTTATCATTGTTTACATCTGAACTAATATCATCATCATCTCTGTTGTTGTTATCACCATGTTTCAGCCATCATGTCCTCCACTCTTTTTCAGGTTTCTGTCAATTTTGATTTAAGGAATTTCAAACTATAAGCTTTATTTAATCTACAAGGATAGATTGCTCTCATTCCACCGTCCATGTCTCGTGTTCTTTCCGATCCTGCTTAGTTATTGCTAGTCTTGTTTCAACTGAGTCTATTACTCTGACACAAAATCTATGAACCGACACTTGAATCCTCCTGAAGCTAGACTATTGAGCTTTACATCTAATGTTCTTATTGCCTGCATGTTGCTACCACTTTTCTGTTATACTTGCCCCCCCCCTCTACTGCTGATTCCCTTTCTTACTGTAGTATTTTTGGACCATATTTAAATCTTGTTTTTACTACAAAATACAATGTGTAATTAAAACTTGAAACTTTATAACAACATGCAAAGCAAGGAATCTTTAGGCAAGGAAAATGGACTGCTACCACCAATAATGTCAAAAACCATCACCACTACAAGTAATAACAATGTCAAAAAGCATCACCCAAAAGGTGATGTCATGTATATAGTAAAGGAATCCTCTACTATGATCTCTTTCTGGAGAATGAAGTGATTGATTTGAACAAGTATTGTTCCCAACTAGATCAGTTGAAGAAAATAATCTAGAATTTATTTCAGTGAAAGAGCATAGTATTCTATCATAATAATAATAATAATAATAATCCTATAATATTTTATAACAGGTAGTATTAATAATAATTTTTTATAGCAGTATTCTATAATGGTAATAATAATAAGTTTATAATAATAATAATAATAATAATCTATAACGGTACTCCATAATTGTAATAGTAATAATTTTACAATAATATTTTATAAGTGTTCTATAATGATAATAATTTTATAACAGTATTCTATAATAGTTAATAATCATAATTTTATAACAGTATTCTATAATGGTATTAATAATAATTTTATAACATTATTCTATAATAATGGTATTAATAATAATTTTATAACAGTATCCTATAATAATGGTAATAATAATAATTTTATAACAGTATCCTATAATAATGGTAATAATAATAATTTTATAACAGTATCCTATAATAATGGTAATAATAATAATTTTATAACAGTATTCTATAATAATGGTAATAATAATAATTTTATAACAGTATTCTATAATAATGGTAATAATAATAATAATTTTATAACAGTATTTTATAATGGTATTAATAATAATTTTATAATGGTAATAATAATAATAATTTTATAACAGTATTTTATAATGGTATTAATAATAATTTTATAATGGTATTCTATAATGGTATTAATAATTTTATAACGGTATTCTATAATGGTAATAATAATATTCCATCAGGATAATGCTTCTCTGTATGTTTCTTTGATAATCAGGCAAAAATTGTTCCACTTTGCATATTCACCAAATATTCTATGTTCAGAGCATGGTGAGATTTGAACCCATGGTCAGAACACTAATTTTTTAACCACTTAGCTAACATATTCTAAGAGTTTTATCTATTTATGGGTCTCTTTTCTTCTTTTTTTTTTATTACTTTCCCTAAATATGAGTGTATTCAAATTACCAGATTAGATATTTTTTATAACATTTTTCACTCCTACAAGGCAATAAAGCCACTAAAACGTTGAGTAATTGAAAAAAAGAAAACAGAAAATGTTCCTGAGGAGATGAAAAGAAAGGAAAATAAAAACTAGATTCAAGGAGATAGAAGATGACAAATGACGTTGCATTTAAATTTTCGAATGTCGTAGTTGACAGGAAAGCAAGAAGCCAGAAGAAGCGTTAATCGAAATTAATACCTAAGTATAAACTGCTTTATATCTGCTCACACCCTGCATTCAAGAAACTATGAGCATCTTGCTTTCTGAATTTGTATCATGTTGTTGATTTTTGTTTGACATGTGAAGAGCCAACAAGTGACTGAGAAAATCCCTTTTATTATACACACAGCTCTTAGTATTTGATGCTTATCTCATGATGCTGAGTGGAAAGATCTAACATGAGAAATGCTCTTGTTGCCAAAGCTGAACACCTCTTCATGCAGTAATGATGTCAATACACCATTGATAATTGCTGTTGCTTACAACACAACTTTATCAGTTTTCTTAAGTGGCATCCAAATTGTATCCACCATCACCCTGCTCACAATAAGAACATTTATGTTTACAACACACCATCCTTTCTTTTTTTCTTTATCCAACATTTGCCTGTTTTTCATTTAATCTTGTTATTTGCAAACTGTTGATTTGTTTTTGGAGCCAGGAGATTTACGTTAAGTCCAAAAACCTGCAATGAGTCTTTACAAAGGTTCATCAGAGATAAAATAAAAATATAAAGAAATTGTTAAGCTTTAGTCATTGATGGATTCTGTTCCTTGCAAATGAACATTTCGAGGCAATGCTTCTTCAGACCAAGGATGATATGGTTCTCCACAGCTTTCTATCTTTTTGTTGCTCTTAGAAACGTTATATTCTTTGACTTTTCTTTCTGTTGCTTGTTTTTCCATCCATGTGCTTAAATTTGTAAAGTAGGTTACTCACTGCTTTCTTCTGCTTCTCTTGCTTTCAAGGTATCCTGTGAGTCTTATATTCTCTAAGCCTTCTTTCCACCTTATGTTAGTAAAAAATTTCAACTATTTCTGATTTTTAGTAATACTTTCTTTGTATACATTCACTTATTTGAACTCATTTTCTCATCTTTGACTTTTGATTGTTCTACCAGTTCGGGCCTTCAAAGCTAAAACCAGCCATGCCATGTAGTATCATCACCATTCCCTTTGCATTCAGATTGTTTTTTCCCAAGAACCATTACTTTCTTATAACATATTTTAATCAATTCACCCCAAGCAAGGCAATAATGCCACTAAGATGCAAGGAGCTACTGGGAGTGAAAGAGAATGAAAAAACTTTAGAAGGAACCATAAACCAGTCGTAAACAGGAAACAAGGGATAAACCTCCAGTCTTGTTCAGGAGACGAGTGTGACCCAGGCAAGTCATATATATATATATATATATATATAATTTTTTTTTTAATAAAAACTGGGTAGCCTGACATTATTTATTATTAGTATATTTGTTATATTTAGTGGATACATATTTTCAGTAGACATCTGTGTTTCTAACTATATTTTTGTCTACTGAGCTTCATTGAAGATTGACAAAAAACCCTGGTTGGTAAGCAAAAACTATAGTTTAAAAATATGGAGATAACTACTCGAATACATGTATCCCCTAAATATAACATATAATGATAATAAATATATTTATGTGTGTTGGGAGATAATTGGCTGATAATCAGTAATTACTTTTATCAGGATTACTTCTATTTGCTAATTAATCTGCTTTTATACTTGGTCATCCTTGTTTGTCGCATCACAGAAATGTTATCTTTGTCTTTGGAACCATCAGTTATCTTAGACATAAAATGGATTTTAATAATACTCTGATATCAAAATTCATCAACTGTGTCAGGGTATATACTGATTTTTCCATCTTTCTGTTTTTACACACACACACACAATGTTGGTGCAACTACACATGCACACAAATGAGGGATTGCTGGGAATTAAAAACTATTTTCTTTTTTTTTTTAATCTAGCTGATTTCATTTACATTCTTTTTCTTTTCATCTATTAACAAAAGTGATGGAAAGAAAAAGAATCTAAATGAAATCAGCTAGATTAAAAAATGAAAAAAATTTAAATTATTTATATATATATATATATATATATATATATATATATATATATATATATCTCAGGTCATCCCATAAGTTCTGTCCGAATTTTGAATAAAGGAAACAAGTGACCAAATGTTACATTTA